>JALCZK010000213.1:0-249999 GCA_023935145.1 Bretschneidera sinensis | reverse complement strand
TTGCAAAAGTATTTACCAGAAAAGACTCCAACCATGATTACTGGAAAGAGAAATTTATTAGTGGACTCCCCAAACTCTTTGCCGAAAAAGTTAGACAACGTATTAGAGATACCAATAATGGAAATCTACCATATGATGAACTCTCATATGGAGAAATTATTAGTTACATTAATCATGAAGGATTAGCTCTTTGCAATGATATTAAACTAAAATAAAAAATGAAATCAGAACTCCATCAGAGCAAAAAGGAATTAGGATCCTTCTGTGCTCAGTATGGATTCGAAACCATTAGAGCCCCATCTGCCATTAAGAAAAAGAAATCCAAGTCCATTAGGAAACAAACTTATAGAAAGCCTTTTAGGCCCAACAGATATTTAAAAGATAACACAAAGCCCAGTACTTCTAAGTCTAAGCCCAAGAAGAGAAACCCAAAAACCCAAAAAGGAAACAAGTCTTCAAAAACTTGTTTTAAATGTGGTCGTCTTGGTCATTAGGCCAAAGACTGCAGAGTAAAACAAAAAATAAATGAATTAGAAATAGAAGACTCCTTAAAACAACAACTGACAAAATTAATGCTTAATGACTCACAGTCTGAAGAAGACCCTTCCTCTTCTGAACTTGATGACGTCATTTATGCAATACAAGAATCTTCTGATACAGAATCCTCTGATGAATCACAATCTTGTAATTGTGAAGAAGGATTTTGCCAATGTAAATCTGTCAACATGATATCTTCCCAAAAAGAATTCTTATTAGACATTATAGAAAAAATTGATGATCCTATAATTAAAAAAGATTATTTATTAAAATTAAAAGACCTTATTTGCGAAGAAAAAAGGATTAGAGACCCAGAACCTTTTAACCTCTCAAAAATTTTAGGAGAAAAATTTAACAAACAAAAAACTACTAGTATCCAAGACCTACAATTAGAAATTAATAATATGAAAGAACAAATAAAAACAATTCAACAAGAAACTATAGACCTTAAGGCAAGAATGATTAATATTGAAATAAAAAATATCAAGGACTCAATCTTATCTCCATCTGATAAAGGAAAAGCAGTTATAACTGATTCTGCTACCTTACCTTCAGAACAAATAGAACCTCTATCATCATTATCTTTAGATGAAAGCTTTATTAGTCTCATAGAAAGGATTAATTATCAAAAATGGTATATCAGAATTTCTATAGTTATTAATGAAGAATATCACATTAACACAATAGCTTTAGTCGATTCTGGTGCAGATTAGAATTGTCTTAAAGAAGGATTAGTTCCAACAAAATATTAGGAAAAAACCACAGAACGTTTAAATACTGCCAGTGGTTCCAAACTTAATGTAGAATATAAGATAAGCAATTCTTATGTATGTAACGATGGTTACTGCCTAAGAACCCATTTCATATTAGTAAAAAAACATCCATCAAAATATTATTTTAGGAACACCATTTCTTACTCAAATATATCCCTTCACAGTTAGTCATCTAGGGATAGAAACTCATTTATTAGGTCAAAAACTATTTTTTCCTTTCCTTCAACCAATAGACACACGTGATCTAAACTTATTACAAGCCAATAGCCTACATAGACAGATCAATTTAGTCCAAAACAAACAAGCTGAATTAGAAAGAGGAACTCCTAGGTTAGTTATTAATTATAAACCATTAAACAAAGTACTTCAATGGATTAGGTACCCTATTCCCAATAAAAAAGATCTTCTTAATAGACTTCATGACTCTGCCATATTCTCCAAATTTGATTTAAAATCAAGATTTTGGCAAATTCAAATTAATGAAGCAGATAGATATAAAACTGCTTTCAATGTTCCCTTCGGACATTATGAATGGAATGTTATGCCATTCGGACTCAAAAATGACCCCTCAGAATTTCAAAATATTATAAATGACATTTTTAATGAATATTCTAATTCTAATTTTCAAAATCCATAGATCAGCATTTTAAACATTTAAAATCTTTTTTCCAAATTATTAAAACAAATGGATTAGTTTTATCAGAAACAAAAATGAAACTATTTCAAACTAAAATCAGATTTTTAGGACATATAATTCATCAAGGAACTATTAAACCTATAGATCGATCCATAGAATTTGCTAGCAAATTCCCTGATGAAATTAAAGACAAAACCCAATTACAGAGATTTCTCGGATGTCTTAATTACATCTCAGACTTCTTTCCTCACATGAGACAATTATGCGAACCTTTATATAAAAGGCTTCGTAAGAACCCAGAACCCTGGTCCTCTCTTCGTACAGAAGTAGTCAAACTCATTAAGACAAAAGTTATTAGTCTTCCATGTCTAGGTATCCTGTCTCCCTCTGCATCAATCATTATTGAAACTGATGCATCCAACACCGGATACGGTGGTATATTAAAACAAATTCTTCCAAGTCAATCCATTGAACAAGTTGTTCGTTATCACTCTGGCATATGGCTTGGCGCACAAATAAATTATTCAACCATTAAAAAAGAAGTTTTATCAATTGTTTTATGCATATCTAAATTCCAAGATGATTTATACGGAAAATCATTTTTATTACGTATTGATTGCAAATCTGCAAAAGAAGTTTTACAAAAAGATGTTCAAAATCTTGTTTCAAAACAAATCTTTGCAAGATGGCAAGCAATATTAAGTGTCTTTGACTTCCAAATAGAATATATCAAAGGAGAGCATAATTCTCTTCCTGATTTCCTTACCCGTGAATTTTTACAGGACAAAAAAGAAGATGTCCACATCACAAAAGGGAAAGGAGAAGGCTAGTCCTTCTCAACCTCAACAACTCTCAGACTATTACACCTCTCCCAAAAAGCATCCAAGACCTCCTGTGGCCCCCATTACTCCATATAAAACCAATAGATTTTCCCCACTGGAAGATCTACAAAACTTCCCAGAATTACCACATCATCCTTCTTACTCCCAAATATTATCTTCCCAACCATCTTTACCAAAAAGCCCTCCTACTCAATACTTTGAAAAACCCAACCAAGAATTTATTTGAAGTACCACTCTCCCTATACCTTCCAATGACAATGATCAGAACAAAATTTTACATTGGTTATATGCTAACAAAATCTTTCCTGCAGGTTTTCAATATGTTCCAGATGATATTCATAAAACTCAAAGGTTTTATGAATTAATATTAATTGATTCTAAATCAGCAGAAATTACCCATACTTTTGATCCTTTGGATCATTCTAAAATTGTGTATTCCAAATGCAAAATCCTAAAAGTTATTAATCCTGACCACATTCCTGACCACTATTTACCAAGACCATTTTCCATTTCCTTTGTACCTCCTACTTATACTTATCACGATTATCGAATGGCATGGTTCAACATGTTTTCATTAAACCAAAATCCCATTCCTGGTTAATATTCTTTGACAAAAAAGCCCGGTTTGAATTCCCAACATGGTTCTTTGATTGGTGGTCCTGTTTTGGATCCCATTCTATTATCTTTCCCGAAAAGACCCAAGAATCACTAAATTATTTTACATCACATATTTCAGACAATAAACCTTATGCCCATGAACTTATCTTTGTAGCAATATTTGCCATCCCTTGGATCTTTGCTTGGGATTATACTATTACTCCATTCCATTTGGGACTCCATGCTCTCAAAAGAACTTTCAAAATAAAATGGTGGGCAAAATATGATTGCTCTTATTCTAATATCACCACCATTAAAACATGGCTTCATGATAATCCCCTTCATCTCAAAAAGATTTCGAGAACTCCATCAGTAACCAGTTCCTCCAAAAAAGAGAGAAGAAGAAAACTTTTAGAAGAGTTATCCCAAATATCAGACTCTGACAAAAGTGACCATGACAGCTCTGCTTCTCCTCCCTTAGCCCCAGATTATTGGGCCCAAGATCCGTATGCCGACATTGACTATGATCTTGCTAGTATTAAAGGTCCTCGTTAATCCTGCAAAAACATAATTCAAAAGTATCCTTACCGACGCAAAAAGACAAAAGGAATCTGCCAGCACAAAAAGAAAAACTATCAGATCTCGAAAATGCCAACTCAAAAGCAATTTCTTTCCATCGCCGACGCAAAACGACAAATCAGCATGATAGCTCAAAAGTAAATCCTATCCATTGCCGACACAAATCGACAAGCCAGCTCATAAAGTCGCAAGATTCTCAGCCTAAAGCAGCTACAGTCATGACAGCTCATCTACAGCAATTATGTCAGCTCGTCTTTACCGGCTCCAATCATCAAGCAACAGCACACCTACAATAATTGAAGAAATACCAAGACTAAGTTGTATATAAATAGAGTTTGTAAATCTGTCTAAGGCAGAGTTTTTTTCAGAGTTTTATTTAGAGTGTTTAAAAGCTTTCTCTGTAAACACGAGTGATATTCTCAAGCTTGCTCTTCTCTTTAAAAGCACTGTAAGAATCTCTCCTTGTACAATTACAATCTCAATATCTATAAAGATCTTTTCATTAAAAACTTGCATATTATTTTTACATACTGTTTTTACTGTTTTTCCATTACTGTTTTCTATAATAGCGATCCTGCATTATTTTGGTATCAGAGCCATGGTAGCCATGTCTGTGTTTTCTTTTTGAACTGTTCATCTTCCTGCTTTGACTATATTACTTTTAGATTACTGTTATTCTGTTAGTTGTGTGGTGGTAAGGCCATAGTGGTGGTAAGGTCGTTGGTCAGCCCTTAGTAAGTCCGTTGGTCAGCCGTGTTAGGTGGTCCCGGTTGGTGGTCCCGGCAGTCACTAGGCAGTCACACTATTTGTTGTTGTAACAGTCATCTTTTAGTCATATTTTCAAATCATCTTGTATGGATAGGTTATTTAGAAGACGTAAACAGGGTGACGACTCTTCATCATCTGTTTCAGGATCTAACCCATCATCTCCTCCACATGATTATCCCACTGATAATCATGACCCAAATTACACTATTAATAGTCAAGAAATAAATATTGCTAAAGTAGAACAAGATCTTCTGAACTGGCATATACCCAGTCAGAAAATCAATAGAATTTACCAAGTTGGTAGCTTTGACTTTAGGTCAGACTACTCTATTAAAACAACTGAACAAACATATAGTATTAGTAAAGATAATGAGAGTATTAAATTACTATCATTATCAGCTATGAGAAAACATAGGCAAGAAGGATTCAAATACATGCATCTTGGACTTGTCCAGATAGCTGTAAAACCATTACATCGTCTAGGAATAGACACACCTATATTAATGATGCTTAGAGATGCTAGGCATAACAATTTCCAGAATTCATTATTATCTTTAGTTGCATCTAATATTCATAATGGCCCTGTAAATTTCAATTGCTATCCAAACTTTTCAATAGATTTATATGATCCAAATCTTATTGATACCCTTACACTAGATATACAATTACAAGGATTAGAATTAAAAACTGGAACCAGAAACTTAAATATTATTTATAAAATCTATTATAAAGTAATGACAACTAAAATCAATCCTAAGGCTTTGCTTCAAACAAAGCCAGGAGAAACCCTCCTATTAGAAGCCAACACATTTCATGCAAATACCATAACTCCTAAGCTATTAAAATGGAATCAAATCACAATTCCAGAATGTTGGAAATTTGAATCTCTTGTTCCCCCCAGGGAATTAAGAAATTCAAATGTTTCCCAAATTCAAGAAACTAATGATGGAAATGTAATTATCAGATTCGCTTCTGATAATTCTTGTTCATCATCAATACCAGCTAGAAGATCCATATCCAATAGGATTAAAACCTTACCATTATATGATGATCCTCAGATATTACCCCCTAGACGTAGTCTAGATTCCAAAACTCCTACCAATTTATTAGGTGTCGACTTTCATCCTACAATACCTCGTGGTTATTATGACAACACTTCATTTAAAACAGCTCTAGAAGAACCATTAGGAGAAACCTCTATTGTCCAAGACCCCCTTCATAATCCATCACCTACTAAGTCAGACATGTATGAAGTAAATGTCATTATGAGTACTACTTATGAAATTAATAAAGATTTATTAAGAAAAGACTTTTCTGCAAAACATAATATTGAAAGAGTAAATTGGTTTTTTCAAACGTTTAATAAAGAACAACAAGCTCAAATCCGTAAAGAATGGTATGATCAGATGAATGAAATTCATTGTGATATATTATTCTTTGACTGGTTTGACTTATATACTTTCAATAATAAAATCTATAATCCCTTTTCCATAAATCATCCAGACTTAATTAATAACCAAGTAGATACTATCACCAAATTACATCAAAACTGGACTTCTTCCACCAAGGAAGTTATATCATCAGTCCATCCTCCATTAGGAAATTTACATCTTCAACCCCCTGGTTATAAAGAAATTATTCCTGCAGCACCTTTTAAAGTATTAGATAAAAATAAAAATCCTCACCATGTTGCTGAACACATTGATATAACCAATCTACATGAACAAAATAATTATACTAACCAAAACTTAGCCACTATATCATCCCATCTTAATTCCCTAGATACAACACTTCACACTATTGATCACAAGATTTACCATCTTCCCTCCAAAATTCCCCGGGGAGAGAATGTCACATCATCATCATCAGCTCTTGCATCCTCATGAAAAATTATGTCATCAAATAAATTACCATCCACATCATTCACTTTTACTTCACCTATTCAAAAACCAACAATTATTACCCAACCTATATTTACACCTCACATAGAAGAAGATATAATCACCTTAGGTGATAATGATATATTAGCCTCCATTAATAAGCAATTACAACAATTAAGTTTAAAAGACATTACTAAACCAGAATCAAGCTCTCAAGAAAATATTAATGAAATAGATAAAGATTTAATAAGTGAAATTCAAGAATTTAGTGAAGTCAACAAAATAATTAGAAATAGAGCACCCTTACCCACAACTAGGAATTTTTATCCTAGACCAACACCTCCAGATCTCCAATATGAAGATAGATCATTAGCTGTTCAAGCTAAATATGATAGTGATTCAATTTATGAATGGAACATTGATGGTGCCAGTGAACATATCATTCTTGATATTCTTCAAGAAATGTCAATGGCAGCAACCTCATATAGAACAAAACCTACCAATACCAACAAAGGAATTGCTAAGGCCATTATTGCTGGGTTTACTGGAACCCTGTATGGATGGTGGACTAATTACCTTACAGAAGCAAATAGATTAGAAGTATTAGAAGCCACTAAATTAGGAGAACCTCAATCCATTAGAAACCCCCAAACTGGTGAAATTACTATATTTACTCCTCAAGTAGAAAATGCATTTGAAACCCTTATATTTGCAATAACAAAACACTTTATAGGAGATCCAGAAAGATGGATAGCCAGGTCTACGGAGATTCTTCTCAATTTGACCTGTCCTACCATGCAAGATTTTAGATGGTATAAAGATGTATTCCTTGCAAAAGTATTTACCAGAAAAGACTCCAACCATGATTACTGGAAAGAGAAATTTATTAGTGGACTCCCCAAACTCTTTGCCGAAAAAGTTAGACAACGTATTAGAGATACCAATAATGGAAATCTACCATATGATGAACTCTCATATGGAGAAATTATTAGTTACATTAATCATGAAGGATTAGCTCTTTGCAAAGATATTAAACTAAAATCAAAAATGAAATCAGAACTCCATCAGAGCAAAAAGGAATTAGGATCCTTCTGTGCTCAGTATGGATTCGAAACCATTAGAGCCCCATCTGCCATTAAGAAAAAGAAATCCAAGTCCATTAGGAAACAAACTTATAGAAAGCCTTTTAGGCCCAACAGATATTTAAAAGATAACACAAAGCCCAGTACTTCTAAGTCTAAGCCCAAGAAGAGAAACCCAAAAACCCAAAAAGGAAACAAGTCTTCAAAAACTTGTTTTAAATGTGGTCGTCTTGGTCATTGGGCCAAAGACTGCAGAGTAAAACAAAAAATAAATGAATTAGAAATAGAAGACTCCTTAAAACAACAACTGACAAAATTAATGCTTAATGACTCACAGTCTGAAGAAGACTCTTCCTCTTCTGAACTTGATGACGTCATTTATGCAATACAAGAATCTTCTGATACAGAATCCTCTGATGAATCACAATCTTGTAATTGTGAAGAAGGATTTTGCCAATGTAAATCTGTCAACATGATATCTTCCCAAAAAGAATTCTTATTAGACATTATAGAAAAAATTGATGATCCTATAATTAAAAAAGATTATTTATTAAAATTAAAAGACCTTATTTGCGAAGAAAAAAGGATTAGAGACCCAGAACCTTTTAATCTCTCAAAAATTTTAGGAGAAAAATTTAACAAACAAAAAACTGCTAATATCCAAGACCTACAATTAGAAATTAATAATATGAAAGAACAAATAAAAACAATTCAACAAGAAACTATAGACCTTAAGGCAAGAATGATTAATATTGAAATAAAAATATCAAGGACTCAATCTTATCTCCATCTGATAAAGGAAAAGCAGTTATAACTGATTCTGCTACCTTACCTTCAGAACAAATAGAACCTCTATCATCATTATCTTTAGATGAAAGCTTTATTAGTCTCATAGAAAGGATTAATTATCAAAAATGGTATATCAAAATTTCTATAGTTATTAATGAAGAATATCACATTAACACAATAGCTTTAGTCGATTCTGGTGTAGATCAGAATTGTCTTAAAGAAGGATTAGTTCCAACAAAATATTACGAAAAAACCACAGAACGTTTAAATACTGCCAGTGGTTCCAAACTTAATGTAGAATAAAAGATAAGCAATTCTTATGTATGTAACGATGGTTACTGCCTAAGAACCCATTTCATATTAGTCAAAAACATCCATCAAAATATTATTTTAGGAACATCATTTCTTACTCAAATATATCCCTTCACAGTTAGTCATTTAGGGATAGAAACTCATTTATTAGGTCAAAAACTATTTTTTCCTTTCCTTCAACCAATAGACACACGTGATCTAAACTTATTACAAGCCAATAGCCTACATAGACAGATCAATTTAGTCCAAAACAAACAAGCTGAATTAGAAAGAGGAACACCTAGGTTAGTTATTAATTATAAACCATTAAACAAAGTACTTCAATGGATTAGGTACCCTATTCCCAATAAAAAAGATCTTCTTAATAGACTTCACGACTCTGCCATATTCTCCAAATTTGATTTAAAATCAGGATTTTGGCAAATTCAAATTAATGAAGCAGATAGATATAAAACTGCTTTCAATGTTCCCTTCGGACATTATGAATGGAATGTTATGCCTTTCGGACTAAAAAATGCCCCCTCAGAATTTCAAAATATTATAAATGACATTTTTAATGAATATTCTAATTTTAGCATTACTTATATTGATGATATATTAATCTTTTCAAAATCCATAGATCAGCATTTTAAACATTTAAAATCTTTTTTCCAAATTATTAAAACAAATGGATTAGTTTTATCAGAAACAAAAATGAAACTATTTCAAACTAAAATCAGATTTTTAGGACATATAATTCATCAAGGAACTATTAAACCTATAGATCGATCCATAGAATTTGCTAGCAAATTCCCTGATGAAATTAAGGACAAAACCCAATTACAGAGATTTCTCGGATGTCTTAATTACATCTCAGACTTCTTTCCTCACATGAGACAATTATGCGAACCTTTATATAAAAGGCTTCGTAAGAACCCAGAACCCTGGTCCTCTCTTCATACAGAAGTAGTCAAACTCATTAAGATAAAAGTTATTAGTCTTCCATGTCTAGGTATCCTGTCTCCCTCTGCATCAATCATTATTGAAACTGATGCATCCAACATAGGATACGGTGGTATATTAAAACAAATTCTTCCAAGTCAATCCATTGAACAAGTTGTTCGTTATCGCTCTGGCATATGGCTTGGCGCACAAAAAAATTATTCAACCATTAAAAAAGAAGTTTTATCAATTGTTTTATGCATATCTAAATTCCAAGATGATTTATACGGAAGATTATTTTTATTACGTATTAATTGCAAATCTGCAAAAGAAGTTTTACAAAAAGATGTTCAAAATCTTGTTTCAAAACTAATCTTTGCAAGATGGCAAGCAATATTAAGTGTCTTTGACTTCCAAATAGAATCTATCAAAGGAGAGCATAATTCTCTTCCTGATTTCCTTACCCGTGAATTTTTACAGGACAAAAAAGAAGATGTCCACATCACAAAAGGGAAAGGAGAAGGCTAGTCCTTCTCAACCTCAACAACTCTCAGACTATTATACCTCTCCCAAAAAGCATCCAAGACCTCCTGTGGCCCCCATTACTCCATATAAAACCAATAGATTTTCCCCACTGGAAGATCTATAAAACTTCCCCAGAATTACCACATCATCCTTCTTACTCCCAAATATTATCTTCCCAACCATCTTTACCAAAAAGCCCTCCTACTCAATACTTTGAAAAACCCAACCAGGAATTTATTCGAAGTACCACTCTCCCTATACCTTCCAATGACAATGATCAGAACAAAATTTTAATATTGCTTGCCATCTTGCAAAGATTTGTTTTGAAACAAGATTTTGAACATCTTTTTGTAAAATTTCTTTTGCAGATTTGCAATCAATACGTAATAAAAATGATTTTCCGTATAAATCATCTTGGAATTTAGATATGCATAAAACAATTGATAAAACTTCTTTTTTAATGGTTGAATAATTTTTTTGTGCGCCAAGCCATATACCAGAGTGATAACGAACAACTTGTTCAATGGATTGACTTGGAAGAATTTGTTTTAATATACCACCGTATCCTGTGTTGGATGCATCAGTTTCAATAATGATTGATGCAGAGGGAGACAGGATACCTAGACATGGAAGACTAATAACTTTTGTCTTAATGAGTTTGACTATTTCTGTATGAAGAGAGGACCAGGGTTCTGGGTTCTTACGAAGCCTTTTATATAAAGGTTCGCATAATTGTCTCATGTGAGGAAAGAAGTCTGAGATGTAATTAAGACATCCGAGAAATCTCTGTAATTGGGTTTTGTCCTTAATTTCTTCAGGGAATTTGCTAGCAAATTCTATGGATCGATCTATAGGTTTAATAGTTCCTTGATGAATTATATGTCCTAAAAATCTGATTTTAGTTTGAAATAGTTTCATTTTTGTTTCTGATAAAACTAATCCATTTGTTTTAATAATTTGGAAAAAAGATTTTAAATGTTTAAAATGCTGATCTATGGATTTTGAAAAGATTAATATATCATCAATATAAGTAATGCTAAAATTAGAATATTCATTAAAAATTTCATTTACAATATTTTGAAATTCTGAGGGGGCATTTTTGAGTCCGAAAGGCATAACATTCCATTCATAATGTCCGAAGGGAACATTGAAAGCAGTTTTATATCTATCTGCTTCATTAATTTGAATTTGCAAAAATCCTGATTTTAAATCAAATTTGGAGAATATGGCAGAGTCATGAAGTCTATTAAGAAGATCTTTTTTATTGGGAATAGGGTACCTAATCCATTGAAGTACTTTGTTTAATGGTTTATAATTAATAAATAACCTAGGAGTTCCTCTTTCTAATTCAGCTTGTTTGTTTTGGACTAAATTGATCTGTCTATGTAGGCTATTGGCTTGTAATAAGTTTAGATCACGTGTGTCTATTGGTTGAAGGAAAGGAAAAAATAGTTTTTGACCTAATAAATGAGTTTCTATCCCTAAATGACTAACTGTGAAGAGATATATTTGAGTAAGAAATGGTGTTCCTCAAATAATATTTTGATGGATGTTTTTGACTAATATGAAATGGGTTCTTAGGCAGTAACCATCGTTACATACATAAGAATTGCTTATCTTATATTCTACATTAAGTTTGGAACCACTGGCAGTATTTAAACGTTCTGTGGTTTTTTCGTAATATTTTGTTGGAACTAATCCTTCTTTAAGACAATTCTGATCTGCACCAGAATCGACTAAAGCTATTGTGTTAATGCGATATTCTTCATTAATAACTATAGAAATTCTGATATACCATTTTTGATAATTAATCCTTTCTATGAGACTAATAAAGCTTTCATCTAAAGATAATGATGATAGAGGTTCTATTTGTTCTGAAGGTAAGGTAGCAGAATCAGTTATAACTGCTTTTCCTTTATCAGATGGAGATAAGATTGAGTCCTTGATATTTTTTATTTCAATATTAATCATTCTTGCCTTAAGGTCTATAGTTTCTTGTTGAATTGTTTTTATTTGTTCTTTCATATTATTAATTTCTAATTGTAGGTCTTGGATATTAGCAGTTTTTTGTTTGTTAAATTTTTCTCCTAAAATTTTTGAGAGGTTAAAAGGTTCTGGGTCTCTAATCCTTTTTTCTTCGCAAATAAGGTCTTTTAATTTTAATAAATAATCTTTTTTAATTATAGGATCATCAATTTTTTCTATAATGTCTAATAAGAATTCTTTTTGGGAAGATATCATGTTGACAGATTTACATTGGCAAAATCCTTCTTCACAATTACAAGATTGTGATTCATCAGAGGATTCTGTATCAGAAGATTCTTGTATTGCATAAATGACGTCATCAAGTTCAGAAGAGGAGGAGTCTTCTTCAGACTGTGAGTCATTAAGCATTAATTTTGTCAGTTGTTGTTTTAAGGAGTCTTCTATTTCTAATTCATTTATTTTTTGTTTTACTCTGCAGTCTTTGGCCCAATGACCAAAACGACCACATTTAAAACAAGTTTTTGAAGACTTGTTTCCTTTTTGGGTTTTTGGGTTTCTCTTCTTGGGCTTTGTGTTATCTTTTAAATATCTGTTGGGCCTAAAAGGCTTTCTATAAGTTTGTTTCCTAATGGACTTGGATTTCTTTTTCTTAATGGCAGATGGGGCTCTAATGGTTTCGAATCCATACTGAGCACAGAAGGATCCTAATTCCTTTTTGCTCTGATGGAGTTCTGATTTCATTTTTGATTTTAGTTTAATATCATTGCAAAGAGCTAATCCTTCATGATTAATGTAACTAATAATTTCTCCATATGAGAGTTCATCATATGGTAGATTTCCATTTTTGGTATCTCTAATACATTGTCTAACTTTTTCGGCAAAGAGTTTGGGGAGTCCACTAAAAAATTTCTCTTTCCAGTAATCATGGTTGGAGTCTTTTCTGGTAAATACTTTTGTAAGGAATACATCTTTATACCATCTAAAATCTTGCATGGTAGGACAGGTCAAATTGAGAAGAATCTTCGTAGACCTGGCTATCCATCTTTCTGGATCTCCTATAAAGTGTTTTGTTATTGCAAATATAAGGGTTTCAAATGCATTTTCTACTTGAGGAGTAAATATAGTAATTTCACCAGTTTGGGGGTTTCTAATGGATTGAGGTTCTCCTAATTTAGTGGCTTCTAATACTTCTAATCTATTTGCTTCTGTAAGGTAATTAGTCCACCATCCATACAGGGTTCCAGTAAACCCAGCAATAATGGCCTTAGCAATTCCTTTGTTGGTATTGGTAGGTTTTGTTCTATATGAGGTTGCTGCCATTTACATTTCTTGAAGAATATCAAGAATGATATGTTCACTGGCACCATCAATGTTCCATTCATAAATTGAATCACTATCATATTTAGCTTGAACAGCTAATGATCTATCTTCATATTGGAGATCTGGAGGTGTTGGTCTAGGATAAAAATTTCTAGTTGTGGGTAAGGGTGCTCTATTTCTAATTATTTTGTTGACTTCACTAAATTCTTGAATTTCACTTATTAAATCTTTATCTATTTCATTAATATTTTCTTGAGAGCTTGATTCTGGTTTAGTAATGTCTTTTAAACTTAATTGTTGTAATTGCTTATTAATGGAGGCTAATATATCATCATCACCTAAGGTGATTATATCTTCTTCTATGTGAGGTGTAAATATAGGTTGGGTAATAATTGTTGGTTTTTGAATAGGTGAAGTAAAAGTGAATGATGTGGATGGTAATTTATTTGATGACATAATTTTTGATGAGGACGCAAGAGCTGATGATGATGATGTGACATTCTCTCACCGGGGAATTTTGGAGGGAAGATGGTCAATCTTGTGATCAATAGTGTGAAGTGTTGTATCTAGGGAATTAAGATGGGATGATATAGTGGCTAAGTTTTGGTTAGTATAATTATTTTGTTCATGTAGATTGGTTATATCAATGTGTTCAGCAACATGGTGAGGATTTTTATTTTTATCTAATACTTTAAAAGGTGCTACAGGAATAATTTCTTTATAACCAGGGGGTTGAAGATGTAAATTTCCTAATGGAGGATGGACTGATGATATAACTTCCTTGGTGGAAGAAGTCCAGTTTTGATGTAATTTGGTGATAGTATCTACTTGGTTATTAATTAAGTCTGGATGATTTATGGAAAAGGGATTATAGATTTTATTATTGAAAGTATATAATCTCTCCTTGTACAATTACAATCTCAATATCTATAAAGATCTTTTCATTAAAAACTTGCATATTGTTTTTACATACTGTTTTTACTGTTTTTCCATTACTGTTTTCTATAATAGCGATCCTGCATAATTTTGGTATCAGAGCCATGGTAGCCATGTCTGTGTTTTCTTTTTGAACTGTTCATCTTCCTGCTTTGACTATATTACTTTTAGATTACTGTTATTCTGTTAGTTGTGTGGTGGTAAGGCCATAGTGGTGGTAAGGCCGTTGGTCAGCCCTTAGTAAGTCCGTTGGTCAGCCGTGTTAGGTGGTCCCGGTTGGTGGTCCCGGCAGTCACTAGGCAGTCACACTATTTGCTGTTGTAACAGTCATCTTTTAGTCATATTTTCAAATCATCTTGTATGGATAGGTTATTTAGAAGACGCAAACAGGGTGGTGACTCTTCATCATCTGTTTCAGGATCTAACCCATCATCTCCTCCACATGATTATCCCACTGATAATCATGACCCAAATTACACTATTAATAGTCAAGAAATAAATATTGCTAAAGTAGAACAAGATCTTCTGAACTGGCATATACCCAGTCAGAAAATCAATAGAATTTACCAAGTTGGTAGCTTTGACTTTAGGTCAGACTACTCTATTAAAACAACTGAACAAACATATAGTATTAGTAAAGATAATGAGAGTATTAAATTACTATCATTATCAGCTATGAGAAAACATAGGCAAGAAGGATTCAAATACATGCATCTTGGACTTGTCCAGATAGCTGTAAAACCATTACATCGTCTAGGAATAGACACACCTATATTAATGATGCTTAGAGATGCTAGGCATAACAATTTCCAGAATTCATTATTATCTTTAGTTGCATCTAATATTCATAATGGCCCTGTATATTTCAATTGCTATCTAAACTTTTCAATAGATTTATATGATCCAAATCTTATTGATACCCTTACACTAGATATACAATTACAAGGATTAGAATTAAAAACTGGAACCAGAAACTTAAATATTATTTATAAAATCTATTATAAAGTAATGACAACTAAAATCAATCCTAAGGCTTTGCTTCAAACAAAGCCAGGAGAAACCCTCCTATTAGAAGCCAACACATTTCATGCAAATACCATAACTCCTAAGCTATTAAAATGGAATCAAATCACAATTCCAGAATGTTGGAAATTTGAATCTCTTGTTCCCCCCAGGGAATTAAGAAATTCAAATGTTTCCCAAATTCAAGAAACTAATGATGGAAATGTAATTATCAGATTCGCTTCTGATAATTCTTGTTCATCATCAATACCAGCTAGAAGATCCATATCCAATAGGATTAAAACCTTACCATTATATGATGATCCTCAGATATTACCCCCTAGACGTAGTCTAGATTCCAAAACTCCTACCAATTTATTAGGTGTCGACTTTCATCCTACAATACCTCGTGGTTATTATGACAACACTTCATTTAAAACAGCTCTAGAAGAACCATTAGGAGAAACCTCTATTGTCCAAGACCCCCTTCATAATCCATAACCTACTAAGTCAGACATGTATGAAGTAAATGTCATTATGAGTACTACTTATGAAATTAATAAAGATTTATTAAGAAAAGACTTTTCTGCAAAACATAATATTGAAAGAGTAAATTGGTTTTTTCAAACGTTTAATAAAGAACAACAAGCTCAAATCCGTAAAGAATGGTATGATCAGATGAATGAAATTCATTGTGATATATTATTCTTTGACTGGTTTGACTTATATACTTTCAATAATAAAATCTATAATCCCTTTTCCATAAATCATCCAGACTTAATTAATAACCAAGTAGATACTATCACCAAATTACATCAAAACTGGACTTCTTCCACCAAGGAAGTTATATCATCAGTCCATCCTCCATTAGGAAATTTACATCTTCAACCCCCTGGTTATAAAGAAATTATTCCTGCAGCACCTTTTAAAGTATTAGATAAAAATAAAAATCCTCACCATGTTACTGAACACATTGATATAACCAATCTACATGAACAAAATAATTATACTAACCAAAACTTAGCCACTATATCATCCCATCTTAATTCCCTAGATACAACACTTCACACTATTGATCACAAGATTGACCATCTTCCCTCCAAAATTCCCCGGGGAGAGAATGTCACATCATCATCATCAGCTCTTGCATCCTCATCAAAAATTATGTCATCAAATAAATTACCATCCACATCATTCACTTTTACTTCACCTATTCAAAAACCAACAATTATTACCCAACCTATATTTACATCTCACATAGAAGAAGATATAATCACCTTAGGTGATGGTGATATATTAGCCTCCATTAATAAGCAATTACAACAATTAAGTTTAAAAGACATTACTAAACCAGAATCAAGCTCTCAAGAAAATACTAATGAAATAGATAAAGATTTAATAAGTGAAATTCAAGAATTTAGTGAAGTCAACAAAATAATTAGAAATAGAGCACCCTTACCCACAACTAGGAATTTTTATCCTAGACCAACACCTCCAAATCTCCAATATGAAGATAGATCATTAGCTGTTCAAGCTAAATATGATAGTGATTCAATTTATGAATGGAACATTGATGGTGCCAGTGAACATATCATTCTTGATATTCTTCAAGAAATGTCAATGGCAGCAACCTCATATAGAACAAAACCTACCAATACCAACAAAGGAATTGCTAAGGCCATTATTGCTGGGTTTACTGGAACCCTGTATGGATGGTGGACTAATTACCTTATAGAAGCAAATAGATTAGAAGTATTAGAAGCCACTAAATTAGGAGAACCTCAATCCATTAGAAACCCCCAAACTGGTGAAATTACTATATTTACTCCTCAAGTAGAAAATGCATTTGAAACCCTTATATTTGCAATAACAAAACACTTTATAGGAGATCCAGAAAGATGGATAGCCAGGTCTACGGAGATTCTTCTCAATTTGACCTGTCCTACCATGCAAGATTTTAGATGGTATAAAGATGTATTCCTTGCAAAAGTATTTACCAGAAAAGACTCCAACCATGATTACTGGAAAGAGAAATTTATTAGTGGACTCCCCAAACTCTTTGCCGAAAAAGTTAGACAACGTATTAGAGATACCAATAATGGAAATCTACCATATGATGAACTCTCATATGGAGAAATTATTAGTTACATTAATCATGAAGGATTAGCTCTTTGCAATGATATTAAACTAAAATCAAAAATGAAATCAGAACTCCATCAGAGCAAAAAGGAATTAGGATCCTTCTATGCTCAGTATGGATTCGAAACCATTAGAGCCCCATCTGCCATTAAGAAAAAGAAATCCAAGTCCATTAGGAAACAAACTTATAGAAAGCCTTTTAGGCCCAACAGATATTTAAAAGATAACACAAAGCCCAGTACTTCTAAGTCTAAGCCCAAGAAGAGAAACCCAAAAACCCAAAAAGGAAAGAAGTCTTCAAAAACTTGTTTTAAATGTGGTCGTCTTGGTCATTGGGCCAAAGACTGCAGAGTAAAACAAAAAATAAATGAATTAGAAATAGAAGACTCCTTAAAACAACAACTGACAAAATTAATGCTTAATGACTCACAGTCTGAAGAAGACTCTTCCTCTTCTGAACTTGATGACGTCATTTATGCAATACAAGAATCTTCTGATACAGAATCCTCTGATGAACCACAATCTTGTAATTGTGAAGAAGGATTTTGTCAATGTAAATCTGTCAACATGATATCTTCCCAAAAAGAATTCTTATTAGACATTATAGAAAAAATTGATGATCCTATAATTAAAAAAGATTATTTATTAAAATTAAAAGACCTTATTTGCAAAGAAAAAAGGATTAGAGACCCAGAACCTTTTAACCTCTCAAAAATTTTAGGAGAAAAATTTAACAAACAAAAAACTGCTAATATCCAAGACCTACAATTAGAAATTAATAATATGAAAGAACAAATAAAAACAATTCAACAAGAAACTATAGACCTTAAGGCAAGAATGATTAATATTGAAATAAAAAATATCAAGGACTCAATCTTATCTCCATCTGATAAAGGAAAAGCAGTTATAACTGATTCTGCTACCTTACCTTCAGAACAAATAGAACCTCTATCATCATTATCTTTAGATGAAAGCTTTATTAGTCTCATAGAAAGGATTAATTATCAAAAATGGTATATCAGAATTTCTATAGTTATTAATGAAGAATATCACATTAACACAATAGCTTTAGTCGATTCTGGTGCAGATCAGAATTGTCTTAAAGAAGGATTAGTTCCAACAAAATATTACGAAAAAACCACAGAACGTTTAAATACTGCCAGTGGTTCTAAACTTAATGTAGAATATAAGATAAGCAATTCTTATGTATGTAACGATGGTTACTACCTAAGAACCCATTTCATATTAGTCAAAAACATCCATCAAAATATTATTTTAGGAACACCATTTCTTACTCAAATATATCCCTTCACAGTTAGTCATTTAGGGATAGAAACTCATTTATTAGGTCAAAAACTATTTTTTCCTTTCCTTCAACCAATAGACACACGTGATCTAAACTTATTACAAGCCAATAGCCTACATAGACAGATCAATTTAGTCCAAAACAAACAAGCTGAATTAGAAAGAGGAACTCCTAGGTTAGTTATTAATTATAAACCATTAAACAAAGTACTTCAATGGATTAGGTACCCTATTCCCAATAAAAAAGATCTTCTTAATAGACTTCATGACTCTGCCATATTCTCCAAATTTGATTTAAAATCAGGATTTTGGCAAATTCAAATTAATAAAGCAGATAGATATAAAACTGCTTTCAATGTTCCCTTCGGACATTATGAATGGAATGTTATGCCTTTCGGACTCAAAAATGCCCCCTCAGAATTTCAAAATATTATAAATGACATTTTTAATGAATATTCTAATTTTAGCATTACTTATATTGATGATATATTAATCTTTTCAAAATCCATAGATCAGCATTTTAAACATTTAAAATCTTTTTTCCAAATTATTAAAACAAATGGATTAGTTTTATTAGAAACAAAAATGAAACTATTTCAAACTAAAATCAGATTTTTAGGACATATAATTCATCAAGGAACTATTAAACCTATAGATCGATCCATAGAATTTGCTAGCAAATTCCCTGATGAAATTAAGGACAAAACCCAATTACAGAGATTTCTCGGATGTCTTAATTACATCTCAGACTTCTTTCCTCACATGAGACAATTATGCGAACCTTTGTATAAAAGGCTTCGTAAGAACCCAGAACCCTGGTCCTCTCTTCATACAGAAGTAGTCAAACTCATTAAGACAAAAGTTATTAGTCTTCCATGTCTAGGTATCCTGTCTCCCTCTGCATCAATCATTATTGAAACTGATGCATCCAACACAAGATACGGTGGTATATTAAAACAAATTCTTCCAAGTCAATCCATTGAACAAGTTGTTCGTTATCACTCTGGTATATGGCTTGGCGCACAAAAAAATTATTCAACCATTAAAAAAGATGTTTTATCAATTGTTTTATGCATATCTAAATTCCAAGATGATTTATACGAAAAATCATTTTTATTACGTATTGATTGCAAATCTGCAAAAGAAGTTTTACAAAAAGATGTTCAAAATCTTGTTTCAAAACAAATCTTTGCAAGATGGCAAGCAATATTAAGTGTCTTTGACTTCCAAATAGAATATATCAAAGGAGAGCATAATTCTCTTCCTGATTTCCTTACCCGTGAATTTTTACAGGACAAAAAAGAAGATGTCCACATCACAAAAGGGAAAGGAGAAGGCTAGTCCTTCTCAACCTCAACAACTCCTAGACTATTACACCTCTCCCAAAAAGCATCCAAGACCTCCTGTGGCCCCCATTACTCCATATAAAACCAATAGATTTTCCCCACTGGAAGATCTACAAAACTTCCCAGAATTACCACATCATCCTTCTTACTCCCAAATATTATCTTCCCAACCATCTTTACCAAAAAGCCCTCCTACTCAATACTTTGAAAAACCCAACCAAGAATTTATTCGAAGTACCACTCTCCCTATACCTTCCAATGACAATGATCAGAACAAAATTTTACATTGGATATATGCTAACAAAATCTTTCCTGCAGGTTTTCAATATGTTCCAGATGATATTCATAAAACTCAAAGGTTTTATGAATTAATATTAATTGATTCTAAATCAGCAGAAATTACCCATACTTTTGATCCTTTGGATCATTCTAAAATCGTGTATTCCAAATGCAAAATCCTAAAAGTTATTAATCCTGACCACATTCCTGACCACTATTTACCAAGACCATTTTCCATTTCCTTTGTACCTCCTACTTATACTTATCACGATTATCGAATGGCATGGTTCAACATGTTTTTCATTAAACCAAAATCCCATTCCTGGTTCATATTCTTTGACAAAAAAGCCCGGTTTGAATTCCCAACATGGTTCTTTGATTGGTGGTCCTGTTTTGGATCCCATTCTATTATCTTTCCCGAAAAGACCCAAGAATCACTAAATTATTTTACATCACATATTTCAGACAATAAACCTTATGCCCATGAACTTATCTTTGTAGCAATATTTGCCATCCCTTGGATCTTTGCTTGGGATTATACTATTACTCCATTCCATTTGGGACTCCATGCTCTCAAAAGAACTTTCAAAATAAAATGGTGGGCAAAATATGATTGCTCTTATTCTAATATCACCACCATTAAAACATGGCTTCATGATAATTTTTGATGAGGATGCAAGAGCTGATGATGATGATGTGACATTCTCTCCCTGGGGAATTTTGGAGGGAAGATGGTCAATCTTGTGATCAATAGTGTGAAGTGTTGTATCTAGGGAATTAAGATGGGATGATATAGTGGCTAAGTTTTGGTTAGTATAATTATTTTGTTCATGTAGATTGGTTATATCAATGTGTTCAGCAACATGGTGAGGATTTTTATTTTTATCTAATACTTTAAAAGGTGCTACAGGAATAATTTCTTTATAACCAGGGGGTTGAAGATGTAAATTTCCTAATGGAGGATGGACTGATGATATAACTTCCTTGGTGGAAGAAGTCCAGTTTTGATGTAATTTGGTGATAGTATCTACTTGGTTATTAATTAAGTCTGGATGATTTATGGAAAAGGGATTATAGATTTTATTATTGAAAGTATATAAGTCAAACCAGTCAAAGAATAATATATCACAATGAATTTCATTCATCTGATCATACCATTCTTTACGGATTTGAGCTTATTGTTCTTTATTAAACGTTTGAAAAAACCAATTTACTCTTTCAATATTATGTTTTGCAGAAAAGTCTTTTCTTAATAAATCTTTATTAATTTCATAAGTAGTACTCATAATGACATTTACTTCATACATGTCTGACTTAGTAGGTGATGGATTATGAAGGGGGTCTTGGACAATAGAGGTTTCTCCTAATGGTTCTTCTAGAGCTGTTTTAAATTAAGTGTTGTCATAATAACCACGAGGTATGGTAGGATGAAAGTCGACACCTAATAAATTGGTAGGAGTTTTGGAATCTAGACTACGTCTAGGGGGTAATATCTGAGGATCATCATATAATGGTAAGGTTTTAATCCTATTGGATATGGATCTTCTAGCTGGTATTGATGATGAACAAGAATTATCAGAAGCGAATCTGATAATTACATTTCCATCATTAGTTTCTTGAATTTGGGAAACATTTGAATTTCTTAATTCCCTGGGGGGAACAAGAGATTCAAATTTCCAACATTCTGGAATTGTGATTTGATTCCATTTTAATAGCTTAGGAGTTATGGTATTTGCATGAAATGTGTTGGCTTCTAATAGGAGGGTTTCTCCTGGCTTTGTTTAAAGCAAAGCCTTAGGATTGATTTTAGTTGTCATTACTTTATAATAGATTTTATAAATAATATTTAAGTTTCTGGTTCCAGTTTTTAATTCTAATCCTTGTAATTGTATATCTAGTGTAAGGGTATCAATAAGATTTGGATCATATAAATCTATTGAAAAGTTTGGATAGCAATTGAAATATACAGGGCCATTATGAATATTAGATGCAACTAAAGATAATAATGAATTCTGGAAATTGTTATGCCTAGCATCTCTAAGCATCATTAATATAGGTGTGTCTATTCCTAGACGATGTAATGGTTTTACAGCTATCTGGACAAGTCCAAGATGCATGTATTTGAATCCTTCTTGCCTATGTTTTCTCATAGCTGATAATGATAGGAATTTAATACTCTCATTATCTTTACTAATACTATATGTTTGTTCAGTTGTTTTAATAGAGTAGTCTGACCTAAAGTCAAAGCTACCAACTTGGTAAATTCTATTGATTTTCTGACTGGGTATATGCCAGTTCAGAAGATCTTGTTATACTTTAGCAATATTTATTTCTTGACTATTAATAGTGTAATTTGGGTCATGATTATCAGTGGGATAATCATGTGGAGGAGATGATGGGTTAGATCCTGAAACAGATGATGAAGAGTCATCACCCTGTTTACGTCTTCTAAATAACCTATCCATACAAGATGATTTGAAAATATGACTAAAAGATGACTGTTACAACAGCAAATAGTGTGACTGCCTAGTGACTGCCGAGACCACCAACCGGGACCACCTAACACGGCTGACCAACGGACTTACTAAGGGCTGACCAATGGCCTTACCACCACTATGGCCTTACCACCACAAAACTAACAGAATAACAGTAATCTAAAAGTAATATAGTCAAAGCAGGAAGATGAACAGTTCAAAAAGAAAACACAGACATGGCTACCATGGCTCTGATACCAAAATTATGCAGGATCGCTATTATAGAAAACAGTAATGGAAAAACAGTAAAAACAGTATGTAAAAACAATATGCAAGTTTTTAATGAAAAGATCTTTATAGATATTGAGATTGTAATTGTACAATGAGAGATTCTTACAGTGCTTTAAAAGAGAAGAGCAAGCTTGAGAATATCACTCGTGTTTACAGAGAAAGCTTTTAAACACTCTAAATAAAACTCTGAAAAAAACTCTTTCTAATTCAGCTTGTTTGTTGACATAAAAGGCTGAACAACTCCAAGGTGATTTGCTCGGTCTTATAAGATTTTTTTCTAATAATCCTTTTATTTCTTCTTGGCAATAAGCTACTAATTCTTGATTCATTTAGATAGGTCTTGATTTGGAAGGAATATTCCTTTCATCAAAACCGGGTTCATAAGGAAGAGATACTATGTGCTTTTTTCTTTCCCAAAAGGCATTTGGGATATTAGCACAGATTTCTCTTTTGAATAGGGCTTCTAGATCTTTAATTTGGGCTTGGATTTGGGTTGAATCTAATTGTTGTTCTATCTTTTTGTAATGAATTTCTTCTTTTAAGAAATTAATATGGGCTTGCTTGTTTTGGACTAAATTGATCTGTCTATGTAGGCTATTGGCTTGTAATAAGTTTAGATCACGTGTGTCTATTGGTTGAAGGAAAATAAAATATTTTTTTTTCCTCTCTTCTAATATTATTTAATGGTGAGATGGACCCTTATGTCATGTATCTCTCATGACACTGTGTCACGCAAGAACTTCTCGATCGTTGGAGTGTTTCCAAATTTCGATTTGAATTTTATTTCAAAATTGTTGAATTCCAAAGCTTTGTGTTGGGATTTTTCTCTAAAATCTACTTAAATTTTAGGCGAAAAACACAACTACAACAATTAAATCAACAAAACAAACAAAGAGTAAGGACAAAAATTAATGTGGTTCGGAAAACTACTACTATTATAATAAACAACATTAATTATTGTTATTCTTGTTTTTAGCTTGTTTTTTCTATTTAATTGTTGTGCTTGTGTTTTTTTTCTAAAATTTGAGTTGGTTAATTTTAGAGGTAAATCTCAATATTAAGTAAGAAATATAGCAAGCAAAATAATCATCAGCAACAATACACCAAAGCAAATATATTTACTAAAACTCAAAGCAAAGTAAGAAAACATAACAAACGTGAAATAAGTATTGCATGATTACGGTAACAACCCATCTCAGACGAGCCCACCTAAGATAGAATCGTCACATTTCAACATTAAGTACAGACTTATATGTAACAATTCATAACTCAAAATATTTTTACTTCATGTACACCTCAATTCATTTTTGAGGAGATACAAAAAAAAAAAAAAAAAGCAAAAGTAAACATATTTATGCAGTATTGATTACAAAACTCGATTACAATAAAAGAAAAGTGTTTTCTCATTACACATCACGAGATTTCACAATCATATTGATTTACCAACATCTCAATGAGAATATGAATGAATGCATATGCATAATCTCCCTCGCCTTTCTCATATCACAACTCATCAAAACTCATTTTATTTCATTTTCATCCATATATGGGTATTTGTATCGGTCTCTGATACAACTATTAGAGATGTCTCCCTACGTACCGGTACTTACTCATCTAGACTAGCCATGGTTCTGATCTTTTCCGGACCACACTCTTCTTATTATATGGTCCAGCAATGCATGTACAATCACAAGAATAACAACATTCCATCAAATAACTACTTCACAATATTTCTAAATTATCATAATAATCCAGTATATGTATAATTTACACATCATTCTAAGAATAAAATTCATATCAATTCATCATGTATATACATATACTCAATCATTTTATCAAATTAATATCACTTTATTCATTAAATTCATACTTATTATTATTTTTTTATTATATTATTATATTAATTATTATTTTTTCATAAAAATCAAAACTTCACATGAGCACATGACCTTGGACAATTCTTGTCGCTTACATGTGTTTTATTTATTATTATTATATTATTATCTTATTACAAAAATAAAAAATTCACGTGAACACAGGAAGTGTTGTCATGTTCTTGATTCTTTGCCGCTTCAACTTATTATTATTATTATTATTGTTGATCAAGTGTCTATTGACCCTGAATGATTTTGATAGTGACAAAAATCTTAATTAAGCACTAATGAATATTACTTAAGTGATACATATTATTAATAATGCTTATATATCAAAGGAGATCACGATTGTAGAAATTGGTGAATCAAAGTTGATGATCCCAAAAGTCAATAAGCTTTCCAAAAGATCAAATTCAAGGAGAATAATTTAATTGCAACTTCAAAGACAAAAGAGATAAATTATAGGTTTCAATCCTAAGATACACTTTGTAAGCATTTCAATTTTTAGGAGCTAATTAAATTTGCATTGCATTTTATTATATAGCCTTAATTAGTTGAAGATATAAAATATCCACGTGATTTTATTAAATGCAAATAAATTCTTTGAGCTCAATATTTAACATGCTCTAATTGAACTTAAAAAGAATTTATGTTCACATAGAAAATTATTTGAGCATTTTTAATAAATCAGTATCTTGCACACACATTATGCTTAAATTTGTAATATGTTTTGTCATCGTAAAAAATGTCTCAATCAAGAAATTGATTAGATTAATTTTGATGATAACAAAACACTTTTGAAGTGTTTAATGTGCAAGAAATTTTGATTCAATTGAAAGATTTTTTAGAACTCAAAAATCTAAAAAGAATAAAAAAATATGAAGAAAATTTATACTAAAAATACTGTTCATCCTGAAAACACTGTAGCAGTGCACAAAAACTCCCAGCCGATTGGGTGCTCGAAAAAATTAGTTTTGCATAAGTTATAAAGTACAATCGACTGCCATAAGTGGACAGTCAACTGGGCAAGTTACAATGACTATATGTTTTTAATTTAAAAAGGATATAAACTTGCCTCTGATGACTATATTTTGTCTCAAACGGCTATAAGACTTCAAGACACTATAAATAGAGCCTCAAAGGTCATTTGGAAGATAAGAGAAATATTCTACAACAAAGGATTAAAGCAAATTTGAGGGAGAAAGAATAATTAAGTTGTAATTTTCATTGAGAAATTTCTCTCTTGTTTGTTTGTTTCAAATGTTCCTTTCATTATCTTGTTAAAAGAGTTAGTGTAACTCTTGTGAGGGTTTGTAAGTGAGCTAGTGAGTGTTGGGCATATAGACTTGGGTAGCAAACTTAGAATTCTCTTGAAAAATGTTGAAGCAACACCCTTGAAGTTGTTTGTTTGTATTCACTTTGAGAAACACCCGTGAAGTTGCTTGTTTTAGTGAAAGCATTTAAGGAGGATCCTTGAAGAGATTGAATGTAGGGTCAGAAGGATTCCGATATTGCCGAACCACTATAGATTGAGTTTGCATATCTCTAATCTATCTCCTTAATTACTTGCACAATTACTTGCTTATAATTATTTATTATTCAAGTAAATGAGATTGATTGCTTAATTATTTTATAATTCAATTATCTTTTCTATATTAAGCAAAAAACTCTCTCATCTTTGTGCTAGTAATTTAAAAAGATTGATTTTATTTAATTCCGCATATATTCTGATATTTAAGATTACAAAAAGAATTTAAACTTTTTTTAATACCCAATTCACCCCCTTATTGGGTATTGCCATTGTATATTTTGGACCAACAATTATATTATTAATTATTATATTATATAATATTATTAAAATTAAACAAAACATGGAAATATGTATATGTTTCCATACATTTCTTGCAGCCTCCATATTTTTTTAAACATTATTTTATTAAAATATGAAATTACTAAATTACCTTAGTGAGGATTTTACAATTACTTTTTGTTAAAAAAAAAAAAAGAAGAAGCCCTCAGGGCATATGGCGCAGTAGTAAGTTTGGCATTCGAGATGGTAGTTTTCTCGTGAGGTCTCGGGTTCGAGTCCTGCTACTGCGCTGCACATTCTACGATTTACATCATCCACAGGGTTTTTGGGCAAGGATTGTGGGGGCGATCGTAATGGTCCGTTATCCCCAAAAGAAAAAAGAATAAGAATAAAGTAGGTAAATGGTCACAACTTCATCTATGTGTACTTAAAATCATATTTTCATTTCTTATGAATAGTGAAAAACAAAATTCGCTGCTTGTTTGTGCTATGTTGGACTAAACTAAAAAATGTTTCCTTCACTAAAAACAGAAACAAATATAAGAGGAGATGCAAAATTGTTTTAGTCGCGTTTGATAACATAAAATTAAGGTCTGATTTGTGGAATTCGATGGAAAATAAAAATTTCTTCGTACAAATTTAAAATTGATACAAAACTATAATTCTACCCAATTTCAACCCATAACTTCAATATCATATTAAAGTTCATGTCATTCAAAGATGTCAGGAAATAGCTTTTTAGCTGAATTAGGTCGGAATGTATTTTCTTCTGCATAGTATACCGTTTGGAAATTCAAAAGCAAATCAGTTTCAACGTTATTATCAGATAATTGACAATTAGTATAATCAACTGTTGAAGTGATGAATAGATAGGGTGCAAATACTCTTTGCAGACACAAAGCCCAAATCTCAACTGCCAGTCGGTTTATCACCGAATGTAAATTCAGCCCCCGTCCATGGGCATGAATTTCTCCCTCTTCTTGTTCTCATGCTAGTTATCAGGCCTGATTTATTTATATTCAGCGCAGGATTTAGCTAAGAATTTTATCGTCAATGGGCCCTAACCACCAGCCATTGTCTCACGAGTCATGCTTAATTTCGGCCTCAACTTTTATGGATGGAAGTTGGAATTAACTACCTTTTTCCTTTGATAAATCAGCTGAATTAAAATCACTATTACTCCTCCTAAATACATCAACTTTGAAAGAATGAATATCCTCTTCAACAATTTGAAGAAAAAAAATCTATAAACACATCATCTGATGAATGTCAATGATGTAGCTCAGTTGATAATAAATGAGATATAATAATTTAGTAGGAAGAGAGATATGGCACCAATTAGCTATGACCAAGCTACCAATCTAAAATATTTTAAAGTCTTATATAATCAGTTGAGAATCAAGAAGATAAGCCACTCTTCACAAGTGGGCTATGTTTAACCGAGTGTTCTTCTCCTTCTCAAATAAAAAATCGAGGCTTTCTAAAGTTGAATTCAAACTAATTTAAACTTAATTACATTTTACACCTAAAACATGATGGATGTCATTTTCATATCCTAATTCATCCGCTATTTGAAATCATTCGGGCGAGTTGTGTGTTTTGAATAAGAAATTGTTTATTGGACTAAATCTTTGAGGACTAAATGCATCGGCACCATCCAAACACGAGATCTTCCCCACTCTTCAAGAGTGGACAACATTAATACACTCGATTCACATGAATTCGGTCAAAACAAGAATTTTTTATTTAGAACACAGTTTACAAAAAATTATGTGCTACGTCAAACACTCCATTGTAGTCTCATCTACTCATAAAGTTTGTAAACCTGAGGTAATATTGATTCTATTATTATACATCTTGATAATCAACAAGAATGAATTTGTTGGTTATTGTATTAAATATAAATGTTTGAAGATAAATTTTTGAATAAAAATGGTTTAAACGTATTTGTTCTTTTCAAATCAGTCCATTCACATGATAATGTATTTTTTTTTTCAAGATGAATGCTACAATTAATAGACAATTTATTGTTTGGTCCCGTTTAGTAAAAGACTTTAGAAATGGATGCTACAATTAATAAAAATTTTATTATTTGGTGTAGTAAAAAGACTCCTCAAGTCAAGTCACACTTAAAATGACATATATCTCAGGACTAATTAAATAAAATGTGAGTTTTATAGATACTAATAAAACTTTCCGATAATTACCAATAAATTAAACTTCCATTTATCCAAGAATTAAGTCTTGTGATCTTCATTGAGAAATCTCTCTCTTATTTGTTTGTTTCAAACGTTCTTTCATTAACTTGTTAAAAGAGTTAGTGTATCTCTTGTGAGAGTTTGTAAGTGAGCTAGTGAGTGTTGGGCATATACACTTGGATAGCAAACTTAATATTCTCTTGAAAAAGGTTGAAGCAGCACCCTTGATGTTGCTTGTTTGTATTCGATTTGAGTAACATCCGTGAAGTTGCTTGTTTTAGTGAAAGACTCCTTGAACATAGGGTCCTAAAGATTCCAATATTGCCGAACCACTATAAATCGAGTTTGCATATCTCTAACTCTATATCCTTAATTACTTGCACAATTATTTGCTTATAATTATTTATTATTCAAGTAAATGAGATTGGTTGCTTAATTATTTTATAATTCAATTATTTTTTCTATATTACGCAATAAACTTTCTCATCTTTGTGCTAGTAATTAAAAAAGATTGATTTGATTTAATTCCGTATATATTTTGATAGTTGAGATTGTAAAAAAAATTTAATTTTTTTTAATACCCAATTCACTTCCCTTATTGGGTATTGCCATAGTATATTTTGGACAAACAATTATATTATATAATATTATTAAAATTTAACAAAACATGGAAAGCCTCCATATTTTTTTAAACATTATTTTATTAAAATATGAAATTACTAAATTACTTCCGTGAGGATTTTACAATTACTTTTTGTCAAAAAAAAAGAAAAGAAAAGAAAAGAACAAGAATAAAGTAAACCGAACTAAACAAAATTGAATGATCAATTTCCAAAATCTATTCAGAAGCTCTGTTAATCCATAATTATCCTACAACACATTATCATGATGACTAGCTTCAAGCTTTTCTAAACCCAACAGTCTCTCTAACATCCGCTATAAATTAGAAGAGAACGACTTCTGTCCAATGGAAATTTTTATAAGTAGTCTGGAAGGGCATGGTTTAAGATGTTCAGCCAATACCGAAGAGAAAATCGTGAGTATACAAAGTTCAACACATCTCCATCTCATTCCATAATAATACTAAGATGACTATGACAACGATGATGATATAGAGGAGAATGAAAAAAAGAAGTTGATGATTATGATCATAACGCTGTGAAGGTCTATTCAAGATTTCCAATACTAGATGTGATCAAATTCAATTAAAAAAAATGTGATCAAGTATATGTCAATGTGGAGTTCATGAAGAGTACACAACCAAATTAACCATGTTATATTTTCAATTTTCCCAGTATCTTCCCAAGCTCCAGAATTATCCAGTGAGACATGGACAATGTCATAGCTGGATTTCCCCAACTCCCCCCCCCCCCTTCCACCACCCCAAAAAAAAGGAAAAACGGCATTAAGAACTTGTCACATCCTATCTATAATCAGAAGCCAAAAGCTGATACAAAAAAAACAAGTTACTCGGGAAAAGAAAACAAGAGAAACAACTCCACGGAAGCCAAACCAGGTAAATCACAGAAATAGCAACCAGTAAAATGACAGCAAAGCAATCAACTATGAAAAACTCGGTTGATCAACATTCCCAAAGGTTAAACAGTACACCAAACCACAATTCCAGGGATAAAGGCCCAGTTTTGTTATGTTGGAGATGAATTTATTATTAGTATTTGCAGTAAGAGTAGAAACACTTCAGAAAACAGTGTGAAACATAAAACAATAACATCTTGCTATGTTTCAAAATTTTCAGAGTTCTACTATAGACAGATGAACACATAGTCCTCTTATAGAACTGCAACCTAATATTTATTAATTTATCAAGGTTTTTCTCCTCCAAAATTCTCTCCAGTATTTTCGTTAACTTCGCTTTTGGAAACAAATTATAAACTGCATTCCTATATGAAATAGTGATACAAAACAGATAGACAGAGCAGAACAGATGGCCCTAGACTACCTAGAACGGTTGGATCGTTCCAAGTCTAAGGGTGCGTTTTACATCGTTTTGCGGGTCACGGGCTCGGATTGGGCCCCGGAGACCCTAGTCTGATTGGAAACGGGCCACCGAGCAAACCTAATTTATTTTAGTAAGTGTGGCGGGATTTTAGCCAAATTCCAACGTTTAGGCCTTCAATTTTGTAGTTTTCAGTTTTTTTAGGAAACTTTCCAATTTCGATTGCTAATTTTAATTTTTCCTTTTTAGTTTTTACCTTATAAATAAGGAGGCCATGTAATATTATCTCCTTTTTAGTTTTTACCTTATAAATAAGGAGGCCATGTAATATTATCATTATTATTATGATTGAATAAAATTAGGGTTTCTTTTCTCTTCGTGAGAGTTTATTGAGGATTGAGACACAGTTCTTCTTCCTAGTTCTTTCTCCCACTTGCGTTTTATGTCAATTGGTATCAGAGCCTTGTTCTACCCTGGTCTGATGGCAGGTGATGGAAACGAAAACAACCACCTTGACGACGTTGATCGTGGGGTGCAGGTCCTATGGGCAGCCATAGATAATCACAATCAGCAGTTTGATGATCACAATCAACGGTTTGATCTTATCGAACGCATGTTGCGGGAGATACAACAAACCATTGCTGGTCTGAGAATCAATGGCAACAGGGGTGAAGAACGCAATCCGGATCGTGTCGGAGGCCTTACTCACGATCAACCGGTTGCTGGACGCGTTCCTGCTCCGCAGCATAGGCCCCAAACCTATGCCGCTTTATCCAGTGATGATGAGTTCGAAGTGCTTGGTGCCGAGAACGATGATGATGGTTGGCATGGTCGTAATCAGAATCGTGTTGGTCAGAACCATTGCAACCAGTACAGGTATGAACAGAACAATCGTGATTTTCGGGTTAAAGTAGATCTGCCGTGTTTCAATGGCCACCTCTACATTGAAAACTTCATTGACTGGCTTTTCGAAGTGGAGGCTTTCTTTGAGTATATATGGATCCCAGGAGATAGACAGGTGAAGCTCGTAGCCTATAAACTGAAGGGGGGAGCCTCCGCGTGGTGGGAGCAGACACAGAATAGCCGCAGGCGACAGGGTAAGCAACCTGTCCATTCCTGGTCCAAGATGAAACAACTACTGCGAGCGAGATTCCTTCCACCTGACTATGAACATATGCTATACCAACAATATCAGAATTACAGGCAAGGGGTGTGCACCATCAACGATTATACGGAGGAGTTTTATAGGTTGAACTCGAGCAATGACCTGCAGGAAACAGAAGGGCAACAAGTGGCTAGATATATCGGAAGGTTGTGAGTGTCCATTCAAGAACAGGTATCCCTCCATACTGTGTGGTCCCTATTCGAGGCAGTCAACTTAGCCATGAAAGTGGAGTCACAACAATCCAGGTACTCATCATGTCCCCAACCATATCGATCGTAGCCATCACAGGTTTTAGTGCTACAGACTTCACCACAGCCGTCAACCAGCAGAGTTTTTGGTACTGGTACTACCAACCGCATCAAGCCAATAGCCCCCACAACCGGTGCCTCAACACAAAACAGAGGAGTGCCCAGCAATCCCTATGCCCGTCCCATTCCAGGAAAGTGTTACAGATGTGGTCAACCTGGACATCGTTCCAATGAATGTCCCAACTGTCGGCAGGTTAACATGGTTGAAACAGCAGAGGATGAGGATAATCCTTTTGGTGCAGATGAAGGTTATTCTGGGGAGGTCGGTGACTACACTGGTGGCGAAGTAGCAGATGTAGATGAGGGTGTATGTGTTAACTGTGTGGTTCAGCGCCTGTTATTTACGCCAAGGCAGTAGGATGACAACCAACGACACTGTATTTTTAGGAAGCGGTGCACTATCAACCAGAGAGTGTGCAAGGTGATTATTGACAGTGGCAACAGTGAGAATATCGTATCGAAGGCCCTTGTCATAGCATTGAACCTGAAAACAGAAAAGCATCCCTCTCCATACAAGATTGGTTAGATCAAAAAGGGCGCTGAAACTCGGGTGACTGATATCTATCGTGTTCCTTTTTCTATTGGCAAATTTTATAAGAATGAGATTGTGTGTGATTTTGTTGATATGGATGCGTGTCATTTATTATTGGGGAGGCCATGGCAGTTTGATGTAGATGCTATGCATAAGGGTCGGGATAATACTTATGTTTTGTGGTGGTTTGACAAAAAGATTATACTAGTTCCTATAAGCGAACATGAGCCAGCTGTTGAAACTCCTAAGGCAGAAGGAAAGACTTTTCTTACAGTCCCTAAGATAGAGTTCGTTGAGGATGTGAAAATAGCTGGGGAGTTCTATGCGTTGGTAGTAAAAGGAGAACCACCAACTGAGTATCAACAGATTCTTGAGGAGTTAAAGCCGTGAATGGCTGAATTTCAAGATGTCATACCAGTGGAATTACCTGAAGGTCTGCCTCCCATGAGAGATATTCAGCACTATATTGACTTGGTTCTTGGGGCTAGTTTGCCAAATCTGCCACATTACTGAATGAGTCCTCAAGAACATGAAATTCTACAAAGTCAGGTTGAGGAGTTGATTAAAAAGGGGCTGATCAGAGAGAGTTTAAGTCCCTGTGCTGTGCTTGCTTTATTGACACCAAAGAAGGATGGAAGCTGGCGCATGTGCGTTGATAGTCGCGCCATAAATAAGATAACAGTCAAGTACCGCTTTCCCATTTCACGACTGAGTGATATGCTGGACATGTTAGAGGGTGCCAAGATCTTCTCCAAGCTAGATTTGCGTAGTGGTTACCATCAGATTCGGGTCAGACCAGGGGATGAATGGAAAACAGCCTTTAAGACCAAAGAGGGGCTTTACGAGTGGATGGTGATGACATTCGGTTTATCAAATGCTCCCAGCACCTTCATGCGTATAATGAACCAGGTTTTAAAACCCTTCATTAGTGAATTTGTGGTTGTTTATTTTGACAATATCTTAATCTATAGCCAGGATGACGTGGAGCACTTGGACCACTTGCGGGAAGTGTTGTTGGTTTTGTGCGCGAGTAAACTCTATGTGAACCTGAAAAAGTATAATTTTCTCACTACCAAGCAGCTGTTTTTGGGATATATCGTGGGTGCAGATGGTATTCAGGTTGATGAAGAGAAGGTACGTGCAATTCGGGAGTGGCCAACCCCAACAACAGTGCACCATATTTGTAGTTTTCATGGACTGGCCACTTTCTATCGCCGGTTTATTAGGAACTTCAGCAGTATAGTAGCACCAATCACAGAGTGCATGAAAAAGGGCCGCTTCCAGTGGGGGGACGCACAAGATACAACCTTTGCAGTGATTAAGGAAAAGCTTTCTGCAGCCCCGGTACTTGCCCTACCGAGCTTTGACAAGCTGTTTGAAGTTGAGTGTGACGCCTCGAGCGTGGGTATTGGTGCTGTTCTATCACAGGAGGGTCGGCTAGTAGAATTTTTCAGCGAGAAGCTCAACGATGCTCCCAAAAGTGGACCACATATGCGCTGTAATTTTATGCAGTCATCCGAGCTTTGACACATTGGGAGCATTACCTGATCCAGCGTGAGTTTGTTCTCTATAGTGATCACTAAGCCCTGAAATTTATCAACACACAAACCACCCTGAATTGAATGCATGCTCGGTGGACTACTTTCCTCCAGAAATTCAGTTTTGTACTCAAACACAAGTCTGGGTAGTTGAATAAGGTGGCAGATGCGTTAAGCCGACGTGTGTCCTTACTCTTGACTCTCCGATCAGAAATCGTGGGGTTTGATTGTTTGAAAGAGTTGTATGAGGAAGATGCTGACTTTCAGGAAATTTGGGAGAAGTGTCGACGGAAAGAGGCAGTCTTGGATTTTCATGTCCAGGATGGGTTTTTGTTTCGCGGGAACCAATTGTGTATCCCTCGCACATCTTTGCGCGAGCAAATCCTCCGTGAGATACATAGCAGCAGCTTAGGGGGTCATGCGGGGCGTGACAAAACAATAGCCCAGGTAGCTGAGCGTTATTACTGGCCACAGCTGAAATGTGATATAGGCAAATTCGTACAGAAGTTCCCTGTATGCCAAACTGAAAAGGGCCAAGCACAGAATACTGGGCTGTACACTCCTCTGCCCGTGCCGAAAAACATTTGGGAGTATTTGACCATGAACTTTATTTTGTGGCTTCCACAGACTCAGCGTGGGGTGGATTCTATTTTTGTAGTTGTTGACCGGTTCTCCAAATTGTCACACTTCATTCCGTGCCATAAAACTTCAGACGTGTCTCATGTAGCCAGCCTTTTCTTTCGTGAGGTTGTTCACCTTCATGGGTTTCCCAAGTCCATCACCTCCGATCGCGATATCAAGTTCCTTTGCCACTTCTGGAAGTCACTTTGGGGCAGATTTGAGACATCTCTTAAATATAGCAACACTTGTCATCCGCAGACAGATGGCCAAACCGAGGTGGTCAAACGGACCCTTGGTAACTTGATCCGTTGTGCGACTGGTTCTCGGCCTAAGCAGTGGGATGTTGCCCTTCCACAAGCTGAGTTTGCTTTTAATAGCATGTACAACCGATCTACCAGGAAGACGCCATTCGAAATTGTCTACACCAAAGCACCTCAGCATGCTTTGGACCTTGTTCCTTTGCCCAAACCTCCTGGACACAGTCAGGCTGCTCAGAACATGACTGAGCAAGTACAGCTTATCCATGCGAAGGTTTGCCAGAATCTAGAGTTAGCCAACAGCAAGTACAAAGCTGCCGTCGATAAACATCGGCGTGAACATGTATTTCAGGAAGGTGACCTGGTGATGGCACATCTGCATAAGAATCATTCCCCACGGGAACTTACAACAAGTTAAAAAACAGGAAGTATGACCCTTTCCGGGTACTGAAGCGCATTAATGATAATGCTTATGTAATTGAAATTTCGGATGACATAGCCATTTCCAACACCTTCAATGTGTTAGATTTGTTTGAGTACCACCCGCCGGACGAACCCCTTTATCCTGACAGTAACTCGGGGTCGAGTTCTTTCGAAGTTAAGGGAATGTTGCAGAACAGATAGACAGAGCAGAACAGATGGCCCTGGATTACTTAGAATGGTTGGATCGCTCCAAGTCTAAGGTGTTTTGCGGGCCACGGGCTCGGATTGGGCCCCGAAGACCCTAGTCTGATAGGAAACAGGCCACCGAGCCAAACTGATTCTTTTTAATCAGTGTGACGGGATTTTAGCCAAATTCCAACGTTTAGGCATTCAATTTTGCAGTTTTCAGTTTTTTAGGAAACTTTCCATTTTCAATTGCTAATTTTAATTTTTCCTTTTTAGTTTTTACCTTATAAATAAGGAGGCCATGTAATATTATCATTATTGTTATGATTGAATAAAATTAGGGTTTCTTTTCTCTTCGTGAGAGTTTATTGAGGATTGATACACAATTCTTCTTTCTAGTTCTTTCTCCCGCTTGTGTTTTATGTCAAATAGTAAATTGTCATGCGATTGTTGGTGACAGACCATAAGAAGAAACTCTATTTTTTTCTTGTTAATTAGCCATCAGAAGAAACACTATTAATCTGGAACTTAAACCGCAGCTGCACTGTATATCAATCTACCACAGATGAAGGGTGAGCTCATTTTTCCGCAATAACTAAGAAAAACAAAATTATTCCTCTACAACCAAAAATATAATCCCAATGAGACATCAACTAATCTGGTTTGTGCCTATGAGGTACAAATAGAACCCCGTAAGTCCACCAACAAACCACAGGGATATGAAACAATAGACTATTAGTATGACAGACAGCAGAGATTCTTTCATTGCCTTCCAGACTGTACCATGATGACTATCTATCAGAACCTTAATGTAGAAAGCTGACATGGAAAACACATAGATGTAGAGAAGGGTTGATGAAGAAGTAGCGGTAGTTTCGCTGCCAATACAAAACACAACTACGTTATGCTAGCATTAAGGGAAGAAAACAAGAATCAAACAGAACAAATGGGGAATGCACAAATCACAGGTTTTGGAAGGCATATGAATCAGCATACCAATCTAATGCATTGGCCCACCCAAGGGCAGTGATGATCAAACCATTCCACACAATTGTGCAAATTGAACAATGAGAGCGACGAGGAGGACGACAAAGCATGCATGTTTCACAATACTTCACCCGCACAGGAATGCCATTAACCATAACTTCTTTTGTTCGAGGGAATTGAAGGCTGGGTGTTTGTCTTCCTCCAACCTCAACAGACGCAGAAGTATCATACCCGAACTCCTCCACTGGTGGATGTGAATTACAGGGAATGAAACCTGGGTCTCGGCTTGATGTGAGGAAAAGAATAACCAATACCTGTCGAAATCAGCTACAGGATTAAAAATAAATGGCATCATAGGTAACTGACAGAGTAAAAATTAGGGACAAAATATCATCCAAGAGATATGCGCTTTCCTATGAAGAGGGATGGCTTCTGATCTGATATGTTAAACTTAAATAAGAACCCCATTCAGGTATATGCCATTTCTCAAACCCAACGTAGATACAATTCAATTACGCCAATAAGCTAAGTCCATTGCAACAGGAAATGATATGATTTGCTCACCATCAAAATTTGCTGCTTTTTTTTTCTAAATGGATGAAAAATTAATTTGAGAAAATGCCTAAGAATGTTTCAATTACACAATTGGTGCCCCTGCCACTTACATGACCCCAGCTTGTACTGAGCTGGGCGCCACCGAATTAAATGATGGCCATTGGCAAGTTCAACAATAAAGGACCACTTTGCAGTCTCAGCCATAGAACTATAGTGCAAACCTTAAAATTTCTGACTTCAGTTGATGACAACACAGGTGCGAAGTCATCCACTCACAAAGTGACATACTCAGCTTGATAATGTGTTGCATAAAAATCCCATACAATAAGAATAGAAATGTTAAATACCAAGTAAGGGATAGAAGACTAACATAGAGAGTAAAGACAATGGCTACCGCCAGAATTGCATATCCTGCATTATATGCCGGGAATTCATGGCGAAGGTGTCTCGCAACAAACACACAAAAAATAATGACTGGAACAATGACCAGCAATAAGGTAACAAGCAACAAGCTACACCTGCATGCCAAAATTCAAATCTCAATAGTGCCGCCAGTTCAATGCAAGAGCCACATCAAGGAGCTATATTCAAAAATTGACAATGGGACTTGATAAATTACATCAACCAAATTATTGCGAAGGTTACTTGTGAAACAACTAAGGAAGGTAAAGTGTAAGAATTCAAATTATAAAGGGGGAAAGATGAAAAAGAAAAGTGGAGGAAATCTGACACCCCTGTTTTCGTTGGCTTAACCAAGTCTCCAAAATAACCATCATATCTTTACAAGAACCGGGAAAATCATGATTAAGAATACATGAAAATAACTTCTTCAAGAAAAAGCTTTCCACTCATCAAAACGCATACAACTAACTATCAACCTGTACCGCTATATCTGCTCTCTACAAGTGTTAAGAGTGCATAACTGCATTCACCTTCATAGCACATCTACAGACTTAGGTATAAATACGGATTATAGCGAGAATTTTGACAGAGAGACTTAATTGAGGGATCAAAAAATAAATGAATGATTTTAGCTTTATTTTAAGAATTTAGAGGAGAAAGAAGCAGTTACGACTTTCAGTTCTAGCTCAAAGAGATTACATTCCCACAATGGTAGAAATCATGGATTAACAATACTCTATTCATTGTTTATTAGAATGGCACTGACTACTCTCCTATATCATTATCTTTGTTTTTCCCCTTGATATTAAAGAGATCTGAACCACAGACCTGGGTTAAAATGTGGAATGCAAAAGCTCCACAAAAACGTACAGTAATGAGATTGAAAACTCAATTCTCACAATCCCCAGACATAAGCCGAGGCTAATCCTTCCTATTTCTAATTTTACTTTAACTAGTTAGAAACCATGTGCTATGCATGTCAGTCTATTTAAACAGTTATTATGAAAATCTTAACAGGACTTCAAGAATTAAGGGATAAAAAAATAAATGAAAGATTTTAGCTTTTGAATTTAAGAATGTGGTTATTTTCTCACACAATAAGATAAAAAATTTAAAGATTTGTTAAAAAAAAATTAAAAAACTTGTGCTTGAATCGATTTAGACTTGTCAACTGAAGACTTATAATTGATTAATTGAACAATTAAGAATCCATAATCAATTGAGGAACTCACATTTGTCTTGTCAAACAATACTCAGTGAAATCGAAGGTAAGTGGTGTGAATTATAAACTGCTCATGGAGCAAGCAAGGGGCATTTGTGCTAGAATTAAAAAAGAGAGAAGAACAATTTTACATAATAAAAAATATATGATACAACTAGCTGCTCAAAAATCTTATACTCACTTAGATTACTTTCCATGGTTATATTTTGTTATTTTTTAGTTGAAATTTCCTTAGTTAATTGGGTTTTTATTTTTCCATTGTCCAGAAATTGATTGAAATCTATAAGTTGATAGTGAAAAGTATACTGTTGTTAGATATTGGCATAAGCTTAACAAGAATCTGCTAAGACTTGTGACAATGTGAGGGTATTTGGTCATTTTACTATTGATAGTTTGAGTATTTAAATACAATGAATCAATAGCACAGCTGTATCTGCTCTCTACAAGTGTTAAGAGTGCATAACTGCATTCACCGGCATAGCACATCTACAGACTTCGGTATTGCGAGAATCTTGATAGAGAGGCTTCTCAAATTGAGGGATCAAAAAATAGATGAATAATTTTAGCTTTAATTTAAGAATTTAGAGGAAAAAGAAGCACTTACTAACTTTCAGTTCTTGCTCAAAGAGATTACATTCCCACAATGGTACATCATGGATTAACAGTACTCTATTCATTGTATATTAGAATGGCACTGACTACTCTCCTATATCATTATCTTTGTTTTTCCCCTTGATATTAAAGAGATCTGAACCACAGACTTGGGTTAAAATGTGGAATGAAAATGCTCTCAGGGTCATAATAGACCACTTTTGAAATTGAACCATATCTTAAACATTGTTTCTATTCATTTTCAAAATTATAATTACTAATAATAAAATCACCAACTAAGTGGAAGCAAGTGGATTAAGGTTAAGATCACCATTCACCAACTATTTTTTTTAATGGATCACCAACTAATTTTTGCATAACCCAAAAAGGTAAACATCAAAAAGTAAAATCATTATTTCAAATCTTCATATTTTTCTTCCATAATAATTATATTGTTCATCCTTAAAAAAGTGAATGACCAAGTACCCATAAATGATATTTAATTAGAGTTTTTTTGTGCGATCATTTGAGAAGTTTTTTTTTTCAATTATCAACAGTAAAGGAGAGTGATCTTGAACTAAAGTTTTTCAATATAATTTATAAATCTCGCTTTAGAGTAAAAAACTTGTGCTTGAATCGATTTAGATTTGTCAACTGAAGACTTATATTTGATTAATTGAACAATTAAGAATCTATTATCAATTGAGGAACTCACATTTGTCTCGCCAAACTCTACTAAGTTAAATCGAAGATAAGTTGTGTGAATTATAAACCGCTCATTGAGCAAGCAAGGAATTCGTGCTAGAAGCAAAAAAGAGAGAAAACAGTTTTACATAATAAAAAATATATGATACAACTAGCTGCTCAAAAATCATATACTCACTTAGATTACTTTTCATGGTTATATTTTGATATTTTTTAGTTGAAATTTCCTTAGTTTATTGGGTTTTTATTTTTCCAATGTCAAGATATTGATTGAAATCTATAAGTTGATAGTGAAAAGTATACTGTTGTTAGGTATTCACATAAGCTTAACAAGAATCTGTTAAGACTTCTGATGATGTGAGGGTATTTGGTCATTTTACTATTGGTAGTTTGAGTATTTAAATACAATGAATCAATAGCTCAAAATTTTTTGGTGCAATGATCACTAAATTTTTTTGCTCTGATCATCTTAGTTTCGGGACATCTAGGGATACAATATGTGAGATTTAAACCATAGATTTGGAATTAAAATAAAATTTTAATTCTATAATTTCATGATATTTCATTTCAATTGTTCGTATTTAATTTGAAATTCATTTCTAACGAGTTTTTATATGTTTTTATACTATTTATCTCAATATTTCATGAAATTATGTGAAAAAAAAATAAAATTACGTAAAAAACCTGTGCGTAAATAACAAATTTACACCTACTAGTATATATGTGCTTGTGGACTAGGCAACTTTGGAAGATGGACTTTCGGCCCTTCGCATCTCTTGAGTGTAGTAAAAATATAGATGAAGATATATAGGCTTGGAGTGGCATAAAGTGTTTCATATAAATGATAAAAGCTATTGTCTTAATTTCACTATATATTTTTTTGGTTAGTGTGAAAATAGAGAAATAAGAATGCTTTTATAGAAAAAAGAAAAAAAAAACAATATTTTTTCTAAAGAAATATGAAAAATAAGGATAATATTCTTTAATTTCATATGCATAATAATATTACTATCGTAACATAAACAGTATGTTGTCTAAAACAATGAAATGAAAGTAAGAAAACCTAGTAGACTAATTCTGGAAGATTTTTTGGTTGGTTCAGGTCTAAATCATTGGGTTTAGACCATCTGAAAATTCCACTGGTAATCTTAGAAACTTTATTGGTAATGTTAATTTTTGGGTCCCACACTTATTTTGACATTATCAATGAAGCTTCTCAAAAATACCGGTGAAGTTTCTAACTGGTCTAAACCATTGGATTTAGACCTAAGCAAGTTGTTAGACTAATACATGAATATATAAAATACCTACAAATTTCATTTTGTCAAACATAAATCAAGAAAAGAAACCTACCTTACTCAAATAGATCTCTTAATTAACCAAATTGAAGATCCCCTTCCCTCATCATCAAGAGGTCCCACTACAATTTAAACATTTCACTCTATCAAAAAAAAAAAAAAAAGAAGTCAATTTAACTACAGCTTTTTTAACAAAACACCTGCCTCCCACATTGTAGCTTCTCTCACCACAGTGCAGAAACAGTGAATCGCTAGCAAACATGATAAGCACTAACCTCCCGTTCTGACTACTTTCATGGGAAGTAGGTACCTCCCGTTGAGTAGCACATCCTCTGAATCAAGAATAAGGTTCTTTAATGTCCATATTTTTCATAATTAGCAAGTAGTAGAACCAACTAACATGGGGCAAATGGTTTCTTGAACAATTATAATTACGTGAATACTTTCACGAAACAATCATTTTAACGTTAGACTGTAATTGTTTGACACTACAAGAAAATTGATTTTTGTTTCATATCTATTGCAAATACTTTTTTGCGACAGATATTCATCACAGAAACTCCATCACAAGAAAGGCAGTTACTGATAATATTATCTACAACCACAGTGTTATCCGTCGCATTTACTCAAACAATTTAAAAGCAAAAAGTCAAGAAAAAAATATTATTTTCAATTAAGTTTTGATGTAATTTTTTCGGCTGTTGAGAATTTTTTGTTTGAGAAAAATACATGACTCTACATTTTTTCAAAAATAAAACTCCTAACGGAGTGTTATTGTGTATTGAACCTACAAGTCAGCTGGTTGAAAACTGAAAACAAAAACAACAAATTGAGAAATCATTAGATGGGCAAAAGCCCATGAACTTTTATGGTTAAATAAAACTGGGCTTCCAACCAAATTTCCAATTAATAATAAAAGAAGAGGAAAGCAGGCTTTGGGCTGGTTATGGTCAATTTTCGTTTCAAATCTAAATTTAGATTTAGAATCGGTCTTGGTAAAGGATAGATATCAACCACTTCTTCCATTTGAAATACTATCACTTCATAGATAAATACAATTGAAAAAAAAAAAAAACTTTACTCCATACCTAAAACCTAAAAAAGATGGGAAAAAAGAGCAATGATCATTTTCCAAAAGCAATGGTGATGGACATCCAGCTGAGGCTTCCTGTGAAATCATTGCTTCGATTCAGGTATGTTTCCAAACCTTTGAGTGCTCGTTTTCAAAACCCTAATTTTCTAAACGCCCATCACCTCAAGCAAAACGCCCTAAACGGCCATAACTATGCCAATTCTAATATGATCATTCAACAGTTTCATGGTCTTGGATGACAGTATGAAAACAATTTTCATGTTTATCTTATGTATTTCACATCTCTGAACACTGATTTTAATATTGATCAGAAAATTTTTATTACCGCAAAAGAGAATATTTACATGCCCTTCACCAATGGTTGGTTATTTGATCAGACTGTTATTGGTCCCTTTAAGGGTATGTTTGCGATAGGCTTGGCCTATGGAATCCGGAGACCAAAGAATTCAAGCTTCCCCCTGAATCCACTGTTAAACATCCCCTCCTAACTTAAACCCATGATAACCCTTCTACCGATGCTGTTGGATTCGGTTTTGATTAAAAAACTAATGATTATAAGGTTGTAAGATTTATTACAAATTTTACCAGTGAAGATGTTGAAAATTTTATGCAAACAGAGATATACAACCTAAGTAATAATTCATGGAGAGAAATTCCATATCAATGGGGTAATTATCACTTTGTGTAATACCCATATTTATAAAATAAGAGTAAAGAAGTACTTTAACAAATTTGTCAAAGAGTTAAAATAATAGATATTTTGAAATGCGAAAAGACAGATTTTTATAAAACAATTTAAAAATAAATTGGGATGTGGACGTCTAGAAAAGAAAAGAAAAGAAAAAAAAATGGACGTGAATGTCCAGAACCTAGAAAGAAAAAGAAATAAAAAAAATTAATTAATTAATTAATTATTTTTAAAAAAAAAGGTCAACAAAGGGTGGCAATAGGGGGCAGCTGCCAAGCAAAGTAAAGGGAATTGGTTTGCTTGACACATTTTAGTGTCGTGGCAGTGAATTGAGGGGAGGGGGGGTGTATGTGTTAAGTTCAAAAAAATTTGGAGCTGCACATTGCAAATTCATGGCATTAGTTGGGAGGGGGCGGTTGAGACTAATAGAGTATATAAACAGCTTATCTTTTTCATTCTTAGGAAACCTTTTGTTTCTCCTTTCCTCAATTCAATTTCTTTAAACACTTGGAAACTAAAAGAAAGGTTAAAAGAGAAAAATTTAGAAGGGGTTTACTGTGGAATTTTATAGAGGGTCACAAAAAGCTATCAGAAAAACAGAAGGTGATAATGAAGTGTTTATTTATTTTTTAATTATTAGCATTCATGGAATTTCCCAGAAATTCAAAGTGGAAATTTTCAAAGGGTATAGTTTATTAAGAATTGAAGAATAAATTAGAAAGTTAATATAAATATTATGTCAGGTGTTGACAATCAGCAATCGGAGAAAATTTCTGAGATGAATGGGAAAGGCAAGAAGGTGATCCACGGTTAGCTTTAAGTGCTACATGACGAGTTGGATTATGGCGAGTTGTATTTACTTTAAGTAATCTAAATAAAATCAAATATCTAGTAATAATATTAAAATAAATTATTAGCTTATGCTTTGGTGATAAATAAAATAAAATTGATATGTATGATATGAATATTGAACATGTAGAAAATTATTATGTTAAAAGAAATATTATTGGTGTAATGAGTTGATTTAATAAGTGATGGTGATAAATATATTCTTGACGAGTTTTGGTTAATAAATTGATGTGATATATGAAGAGAAGAAAATTGTGAAATTTATCAAGCAGAAAGTTGAGGAAAGACCAGATAGTTAGTTTAATATTTTAAATTCATGTGGTTTTATATTATTGTTCATATGCATGTGCATTAAATAAGAGAATCGAAACCTGGAAGAGGTCGGTCTAATTGAAAAACCGTGACAGTCGGTATATACTGGAAATAAAAGGGATACCATGACAGCCAGTATATGCTGGAAATAAATTCCGTGATAGTCGGGATAAGCTGTAAAGAACTGGGAAGGGGTTGGCCCAAGATAATAACAACATGGTGACATGTGGGAAGACGTTCCCATAATAATAATTCATGCATTACATCTGTTTTACATGTTAATATTTTATTACTGAAATGTTATGGATATTGTGCAATTATTTGTAGATATATGAGTCTCACAGAGAGAGACAGTTACAGTGAGAAAAAAACGTAGAAGTACGATGTGATAGTAGTTATTTAAATGTTAGATTATATGTTATTATCCAGTTGTATAAGAGATAAATGTTTAAATATAAATGGGTTGATTATGCAGATAGAATATTTTTAGTAAATTAAATTCACTGAGCTTGTGAAGCTCACCCCTCATTGTACAATGATTTCAGGTAGCAGTCAGGACAAGTAGTCTGGTGGGTTAAAAGTCAAAAGAAAATAGTTTTTGTAAGCCACGTACGTGTCAATATCCTCAGACAGAGGAGAAAATGGAAAAATAAAATTTTAATTGTAAATATTCATGCATTTTGCGCTTTATATTATGTTTAAATTAATATCAGAATGATATAAAAAAAATTTATGTTAGTATTATTTTTATTGTTGCATATATATGTCGTGCTAGGATTCTCAAAATGTGATGACACTGTTTCGGAGGTAGCCAACCTGGGATGGGTCGTTATAATTTTGGTATAAGAGTGTTAGGTTTTAAGATTCTGTAGACTGCATGAAAACTTAAAAAAGTGGAAGATCTAAATAAACTATATTTTTAAATGCAGAGTTTGAGGATGACACGTGGTCGGGCTAGAGCTAGAGGTAGAATTCTGAATCAGAGTATATGTGGTAGACCCCCAATTTTTAGGAGAATTGAAGCAGAAGAGGAAGTTGAGTCTCTGGTTCCCACGAGGGAACATGTTGATAGTACAGCTAGTACTAGTAGAGCTGGGAGAGAATATGAGGTTAGGAAGGATGAATTGAGAGAAGCTCTTGATCGTGCTATAAAGAGGATGAATACAGCTGAAGAAAGAGTTGATAATTTGCAGAGAAGATTAGAGGAAAGGGGTAGAAGAGAACCTAATGTGGTGAGGCAAGAGGTTCATGAGGGAGAAGGTGTTTTTGTACATGAGATGCAAGGGGATTGTTTTGTGAGATTTCTTAAGTTTAAATCTCAGTCTTTTAGGGGATCTGTAAATCCTGTGGAAGATGAGTAGTGGATTAGACATGTGGAGAAATATTTTGAAGTCTTACCAGTGTCAAATAGACAGAAGGTTGCGTTTGCTTCATTGATGTTGGAGGGTGAGGCTTCTCAATGGTGGAAAGATATTTTGTCCAGGGTAAGCACATGGGTAGAACAACCTTTAACTTGGAGTAAGTTTAAGAATGAGTTCGTTGCGAAGTATTTTCCAGATACCTTTCAAGCACAACAAGAGAGAGATTTTATTCATTTAAGACAAAGAAGTTTATCAGTGGCTGAATATGATAGTAGATTCATAGCCCTGTCAAGGTTTTTTACCTGAATTAATGAATACGGAGGAGAGAAAGTATAAGAGATTTTTAGACGAATTGCACTATGACATTCAGACTAAACTCTCTTATATGGGCATAGGGAATTATGATGTACTGGTGGAGAAAGCATTACAGATTAAGAATGATTTGATGGAGTTGAGGGGTAGGAGGGATTGGCTGAAGAGGTCTAGATTTGAGTGACCTAGAGGTGGTTGCAGTATGGGTGTTCAGGTTGAAAGACCGCCCCAGAGGGGTGATAGACGCTTAAATATACATATTTAAGCCCCCTTATTTACACTTGTTAGATCCTTTATTATGTTAATTTGGTATCTTTTACTCCATTTGTGTGTTTTACATGTTTTTATAGGGTCTTGGAGAAAAAGAAGCAGTTTTGGCACTTTAAGGAAGAAATCTAGAAGCCCTGGAGCACTTTCTGGACAAAGTGCGATCGAGCGCACATGCAATGCGATCGAGCGCACATACGATCGTGCGCACACTTGTAGGATCGAGCGCACATTGCGATCGAGCGCAAGGACACATGCAATCGAGTGCACACATACGGGTGTGAACAGTAAACTGCAGAACCTTATTTTGGAAAGTACAAGATTTTCGTTTTAGGAAAGTTTAGGACTCATGGGTCTATTAGGACTTCTCAAAGACCTATAAATACACTTGTAACTCACACACAAAAACACACCTTAGATAGAAAACACATTTCTCTTTTCTTTTACTTGGAGTGGAGAGCTTGGGAGAGAATTGACGCCTCTTCTCTCGGGTTTATTCTTCTCCCTTATGTTTAGTTTAATTATGTTTGCTTCAGTTAGTATGTGTAACTAACTCTCTTATAGGGCTCGATTGAAGCCCTAGTTATGCATTCCCATATTTTTATTCATTGATTAAATCTTTGCATAGCTTATTATGTTACTTAACTTAATTAACACCTGTGCTTATTTAAATTCCTCATATGTATGTGTAAGGCCAACGTATGCATGTGGTATGGATGGGTTAGTTAGATCAATTTGGATGATCGAGTCCTGGGTCTAACATTAGTAACAAGGGACCATCTTATCCGGATACCCGGGTTAATCAACATGGGAAACCAGGAGTAGATACCATGCCCTAGGTCTCATGTGGTTGTCGATTTCCACAGTACCTATGTTTTCTTAAGGAACAACTCAAGCAGATACCATGCTGAATCCCTTAAGGAAGAAAAGAGTTAGAGTAGATACCATGCCTAACTCGTTGCTTAGGGAAATCAATAGCTTAAGGAGTAGATACCATGCCCTTAGGTTGGCAACCAGTAGGTACACATAATAAGGCTAGAGCACTGATACCTTATACAAAATCGGGAATGTATGACTAGTGGTGGATATCAAAGCCCTATGTCTTTATTATTATCAAATCACCCTTCAGTTTATTATTTTTATCTTTTTACATTGCAAATATAATTCTAAATCGAACTTTACCAATCCCTGTGGAGATGATCTTGCATTCGCACACTATGCTACACTATTGACCTTGTGCACTTGCAAGTAAAACAAAGTACGATTATTCACCTATTTATTTAGGTATATTATCGCACAACAAGTTTTTGGCGCCGTTGCCGGGGATTGCGCTAAAAGTTCATTTTAGGATTACTTTCATTTTATCATTGTTATTATTTTATTTTTACCGTCTTTTATCAAAACTTAATCAAAGTTGTTTTATCTTTCAGGTACTTCACGAAACCCTACTTGCACTTTCTGTGGAATTTGCGATCGATCGCAAGCTCCTGTGCGATCGAGCGCATTTAGGGCAGAGAGTACCCGAGCAACAGAGTTGCACTGCTGCACTAAAACTGGTTTTTCTGCTTTATGCACGGACTTCGATCCCGACATCCGGAATTCTTTTCCCTCGATCCCGAGCTTGAACGGACCATCCGACAAAGGCTTAGGGACAACTTTAAGGAGAACAAAGGAGAAATCGAGAACGAAACACAAATGGCGGAACAGCTCGAAAACCAGCAACCACCTGCACGAGTTCCAATGAAGCAATCCTTCATCCCTCGGAACATCGATCAACCATCATGCATCGCATATCAACCTGAGGCAGCGGGAAATTATTACATATCTCCGCAAATCTTGAATGTCTTGACGCATTTTAGGGGAACTCCTAATGAAGATCCACACTTACATCTCCGAGAATTTTTTGATCTTTGCAAGTTCCAGCACATACAAGGACTAGACCAAGAAGGAATAAGGTTAATTTTATTCCCTTTTTCCTTGAAAGATAATGCTAAACTTTGGTATAATTCCTTGCCTACAGTTTCCATCCAAACTTGGGAGGAGTTAGCAAGCAAATTCTTGAGGAAATTCTTCCCAACCCAAAAGACAAGTCAAATGAGGAAGGAGATCCAATCCTTCCAACAAAAGGACGGGGACCTTTTCTTCGAAGCATGGGGACACTTCAATGAATTGCTACTCAAATGCCTACATCACAACCTACCTCAAGATGAACTGGTACAAGCATTCTACGAAGGTTTAAATGATACTAATAAATGTATTATTGATTCAGGTTGTGGAGGAGTCCTTATGGAGAAAAGCAGCGAAGAGGCAATGGAACTGTTTGAAACCCTTAGCGAACACACTCAGCAATTCTCCTCTCGAGGTAGACATATGACCAAAGGTAAAGGTATATATGAGGTAAATACGAATGGAGGATCTTCCCCTCAAATGGCTGCAATGGAAAGAAAACTAGATTTATTGGTAAAAGCCATGGCTGCTCAAACTACCTCAGCTACACCACTACAGGTATATGCGATATGCTCTCAATATGATCACAATACTAATGCTTGTCCGTTATCTGCAGATCCGGAGCAAGCAAATTATATGGGACCCAACAACTATCCGCCAAAGAATAACCCATATGCAAACACCTACAACCCTGGATGGCGGAATCACCTAAATTTCTTATGGAGCAACAATCAAAACAACCAAGGACAGCAACGAAATCAGCAGCCCACTGCCCATGCTAATTCTGAACCAAAAAGAAACGACCTCGAAAGTCTAGTAAGACAACTGGTGACGTCGCAAGAACAGTTCATGACTCAACAAAAACAAATCAATGCGGCACATGAGCAAGCAATTCAAAGACTAGAGGTACAAATGGGACAATTAGCTAAAGAGCTCAGTAGTAGAAAGCAAGGAGAGCTCCCAGCTCAAACACTACCCAACCCTGGTGGGCATCAACAACTAAAAGCTGTCATAACCTTAAGAAATGGCAAGGTGATTGGATCCGATGAGCTTATAGCACCGTCCAAAGAGACACCATCAGCATCAAGGGTAAGTGAGACGGAGAAGGTGAATGCTCCACCCTTCCCGCAAAGGTTAGTAAAACAGAAGAAAGTCAATAAACTAATTGATATTTTTGAAACCTTGCGGAAAGTAGAGATTAATATTCCTTTGTTAGATGCCATTAAACAAATCCCTGCATATGCTAAATTTTTAAAAGAATATTGCACTAACAAAAGGAAGTTCCAGGAGCATGAGATGGTAGCCTTAACTGAAGAGGTAAGTGCTGTGCTTTTAAGAAAATTACCACCTAAACTAAAAGATCCAGGTAGTTTTACTATTCCTTGCAGGCTAGGTGATCAGCTATTCGAACATGCACTATTGGATCTAAGAGCGAGTGTCAACCTGCTACCATACAGTGTATACGAGACACTAGGTTTGGGGGAGCTTCAACCAACCTCCGTCACTTTGCAACTAGCTGACCGAAGCATCAAACGACCAAGAGGTATTCTTGAGGAGGTGTTAGTAAGAGTAGGAAAATTCATTATACCTGCTGATTTTATAGTATTAGATATGGAAGAATGTACTTTGCCATTACCTCTCCCCATCATCCTAGGACGCCCCTTTATGATAACTGCTGACACTAATATTAGTGTAAAACGGGGCATTATCACAATGAGAGTAAATGATGAGGAAATACAATTTCAAATGTTTAATACATTAAAATCGACCAGTAATGATGATGAAAATTCTAATATAAATTTCATGCAAAGTGTTGTTGAGAAAGCTTCTTAGGTCCATCGCACCACTACATTGGAGACTCTCCCCTACCATGAAAATACAAGAGTAGACATTAGGCCGGAGGAGGATAATGTGATTAAAGATGTGCACCTTTTCAAGGACACACCAAAACCTTCAAGTAGGTGTGCTCTACAAATTAAACCTTCTGCACTTACTCATACTACTTTTCCTTATTATGTTGACCAGATGTCAAGATGGGAGATGAAGACACTATCAATAGCACTTGAATCAGTCCAGTATACAGCTGAAACACAAGCACTAGAGCTGCAAGAGGTGGGCTCTAGGTGCTTCCCTCCAAACAACTAGCACGGTCGCAAGAGAGTGCTTGAGCAAAGTAAAAATTTGATCATCTATTAAGCTCAAGCACCTCTAGTAAGGTTAGTGGTACTGAAGCCACTAACAACTGGTAAGGTTGTGTTGTTTCAATTAGTCATTCTTTTTGCTAAGGTAAGTTTTTAATTATACTTATATGCCACACTTGCGATCGATCGCACCCTTCAGTGCGATCGAGCGCAAGAGTGCGATTGAACATGTCCTAAGTGCGATCGATCGCACCCCGTGTGCGATCGAGCGCACTCGAGGCAGAGACATTTATAAAATTGAACTCACTCACTCATTCACTCACTTACCTCACTCACTTCACTCGCCCCCTGCATATTTGCTCTCACTCTCACTCTCACTCGCACACAACACCCCTACCGACATCACCCTACCTCACACCCAACCACCACAACACCTCATCATCACCTTACCCTCACCATCGTCCTCCACCAGCACCGCCGTCAACCCCCCTCCCTATTCACATTCCGTCATACATTGCACAAGGTATTGTACACATACACGAATTTTAAATAGAAACTGTGATTTCATTTTACATATACATTACTGTGTGTTTAATTGAATGGTTGTTTGGTTGCAGGAGGGGTAGGAACGAGTTCCACATTGAAAAGACCATAGCTTGCCTGTTTGGTGCACATAAGCTATTCGACATAAATCCTGACCGGGTGCGATCGAGCGCATAGACAGTGTGCGATCGAGAGCAAACCACTGAGATCGATCGCAAATCAGCCAGAAGCCGAGCACCAGCATGTCTCGACCATCTGTTTCCACGTCTGGCGCCTCCAACAGTCGTGCCTCCTCATCCTGGCTCAGCATCGAGCAACGGGAGTTGTTGTTCGAGACCGCTTTCACCATCGACGACATATTCTGGCACATGGATGCCACTCAATGGGCCGTCCAAGCACTCCGACTCCGAGGGTTGAAGAGGTTGTTTAAGCCGGTGTGCTCCACTGCCTACTCCCAGCTCGTAGTGCAGTTTTATGAGCATTTATCTTTCGACTGTAGCAGACCGGGGGTCTTCACCTCTTCAGTGAGGGGCACGCCCATCGAGGTGACCAGTACCGATATCGCCACTGTTCTTCATTGCACGAATGAGTCCCCTCCTAAGGGCACTGATATCGAGGAGCAGCCGAAGTCCTTTGCCCTGGTCGAGATCATCATGGATATGTGCGTTGACCAGTATGCCGACAGGCATAACAATGCGACCGGCCGATCCAAGCTACCCCCTAGACTATGGCTCATCGATACGATCCTCCAGCGTAATGTGTGTCCGTTGGGGCACGAGACACAGCGACGAGACCAGTTTCTTTAGACATTATACGCCTTCCATAGAGGCCACTGGTACTCCATCCCGTCTGTCATTTGGAGCCAGCTGCACAAGTTCTGGGATCACGTACATGGCCGTCAGACTTCCACGGTCAATACTTGGGGACTCCCTTTCCCGTTCCTACTCACCTCCATCCTCAAGAAGAAGGGGATTAAGGGGACCCATAGTGACGGGCCAGTACGAGAGCATCCTATCTTTGGACGGGCTCAGTGGACACAGAGCATATCACACATGCCACGAGGTCCCTCAGTTCCTGCTCCAGCAGCTGAGCGAGTAGAGGAGGATCACATGGAGACCGAGGGCCCTGTCATGAGCCCGGTACGGGAGGACCATTCGGATATGGGACCTACCGAGTCCCAGCACTTCTTAGCTGAGCTATCCTCCTTCCGAGGCGAGGTCGCTGCCGCCACCACTCTTGTACATCAGCGCATCGATAGTTTGGAGGCACGATTTACACGTCAGGAGGCCATGCTGCAGGCCATACTTGATCGCCTACCTCCAGCACCCGGTACCTCTCTGACTGCACCACCTTATGATCAGCAGTGAGAGAGTACCACGTCTGGCTGAAGACATAAAACTTAGCGCTCATGGGAAATCTTAAGTGATCATTAAAAAAGGAATTTTCCGCTGAGTAACTGGCCCTCTTGCATTAGTAAGCATTGAGTGTCACGTCAAAAGGTGGAAAATTCTAAATGGTAGCATAAAAATCAGTTAGTTTCGTAGCCTTGTTGACTCGAGCTAGTAAGTCCTTAGGGGTGTCTTTACACCTAATGCCCTAAAACCATCTGGTTTGGGAGTCATTGGCCAAACACTCGTTACACGAGTCATTAAGAAAGCTTAAGGGAACTAACTTGGCAAAAATCTCGCAAATAAAAGTCTATGCCATATTTGTTGACTCTAATAGGAAGTTTGGTGAATCTTGAGTCATCGAAACACTACCTGTTTGAATTTCTTGAAAACCCAACCTTTTATGTGCTGATCACCACACACCAAAGTCAAACTTGTGATATCTTAAAATACCTCGTGAATATGATTTACGTTCAAAACTCTTATTCATTGCAGATATATGTTTACACTTGTTAAGCTTGCTCATGAATGCGCATCATAGTTTTGTGTAAAATCTAAATTTTTGATTGACACTATGAACATTGGATTTATCTATATTTTCGTTTTAGTTTTTAATTTAGTATTTCTAAGGGACTAGCAATATGTAAGTTTGGGGGTGTGATAGACGCTTAAATATACATATTTAAGCCCCCTTATTTACACTTGTTAGATCATTTATTACGTTAATTTGGTATCTTTTACTCCATTTTTGTGTTTTACATGTTTTTATAGGGTCTTGGAGAAAAAGAAGCAGTTTTGGCACTTTAAGGAAGAAATCTAGAAGCCCTGGAGCACTTTCTGAACAAAGTGCGATCGAGCGCACATACGATCATGCACACACTTGTAGGATCGAGCGCACCTTATAATCGAGCGCAAGGACACATGCGATCGAGCGTAAATATACGGGCGTGAACAGTAAACTGCAGAACCTTATTTTGGAAAGTACAAGATTTTCGTTTTAGGAAAGTTTAAGACTCATGGGTCTATTAGGACTTCTCAAAGACCTATAAATACACTTGTAACTCACACACAAAAATACACCTTAGAAAGAAACACTTTTCTCTTTTCTTTTACTTGGAGTGGAGAGCTTGGGAGAGAATTGACGCCTCTTCTCTCGAGTTTGTTCTTCTCCCTTATGTTTAGTTTAATTATGTTTACTTCAGTTAGTATGTATAACTAACTCTCTTATAGGGCTCGATTGAAGCCCTAGTTATGCATTCCCATATTTTTATTCATTGATTAAATCTTTGCATAGCTTATTATGTTACTTAACTTGATTAACACCTGTGCTTATTTAAATTCCTAATATGTATGTGTAAGGCCAACGTATGCATGTGATATGGATGGGTTAGTTAGATCAATTTGGATGATCGAGTCCTGGGTCTAATATTAGTAACAAGGGACCATCTTATCCGGATACCCGGGTTAATCAACATGGGAAACCGGGAGTAGATACCATGCCCTAGGTCTCATGTGGTTGTCGATTTCCACAGTACCTATATTTTCTTAAGGAACAACTCAAGCAGATACCATGCTGAATCCCTTAAGGAAGAAAAGAGTTAGAGTAGATACCATGCCTAACTCGTGGCTTAGGAAAATCAATAGCTTAAGGAGTAGATACCATGCCCTTAGGTTGGCAACCAGTAAGTACACATAATAAGGCTAGAGCACTGATACCTTATACAAAAATCGGGAATGTATGACTAGTGGTGGATATCAAAGCCCTATGTCTTTATTATTATCAAATCACCATTCAGCTATTATTTACATCTTTTTACTTTAGAGAAATTAATTCTAAAAGCAACTTTACCAATCCCTGTGGAGATGATCTTGCATTCGCACACTATGCTACACTATTGAACTTGTGCACTTGCAAGTAAAACAAAGTCCAATCATTCACCTATTTATTTAGGTATATTATTGCACAACAATACATTAGATTACTACTTCCCCTTAGTGGGATACTTACTCCTCTACAATAACTCCTAAATATAGGGGTCTCACCGGTATTACTCTGAGCTACAGAAGCAACAGATCCTGATTGCCTCTGACTTTACACTACATTTTGTTGTGACAAGGAATGCCCCCTTATTGTGCGATAATATACCTAAATAAATAGGTGAATAATCGTACTTTGTTTTACTTGCAAGTGCACAAGGTCAATAGTGTAGCATAGTATGCGAATGCAAGATCATCTCCACAGGGATTGGTAAAGTTCGATTTAGAATTATATTTGCAATGTAAAAAGATAGAAATAACAAACTGAAGGGTGATTTGATAATAATAAAGACATAGGGCTTTGATATCCACCACTAGTCATACATTCCCGATTTTGTATAAGGTATCAGTGCTCTAGCCTTATTATGTGTACCTACTGGTTGCCAACCTAAGGGCATGGTATCTACTCTTTAAGCTATTGATTTCCCTAAGCAACGAGTTAGGCATGGTATCTACTCTAACTCTTTTCTTCCTTAAGGGATTCAACATAGTATCTGCTTGAGTCGTTCCTTAAGAAAACATAGGTACTGTGGAAATCGACAACCACATGAGACCTAGGGCATGGTATCTACTCCCGGTTTCCCATGTTGATTAACCCGGGTATCCGGATAAGATGGTCCCTTGTTACTAATGTTAGACCCAGGACTCGGTCATCCAAATTGATCTAACTAACCCATCCATACCACATGTATACGTTGGCCTTACACATACATATTAGGAATTTAAATAAGCACATGTGTTAATCAAGTTAAGTAACATAATAAGCTATGCAAAGATTTAATCAATGAATAAAAATATGGGAATGCATAACTAGGGCTTCAATCGAGCCCTATAAGAGAGTTAGTTACACATACTAACTGAAGCAAACATAATTAAACTAAACATAAGGGAGAAGAATAAACCCGAGAGAAGAGGCGTCAATTCTCTCCCAAGCTCTCCACTCCAAGTAAAAGAAAAGAGAAAAGTGTTTCTTTCTGAGGTGTGTTTTTGTGTGTGAGTTACAAGTGTATTTATAGGTCTTTGAGAAGTCCTAATAGACTCATGAGTCCTAAACTTTCCTAAAACGAAAATCTTGTACTTTCCAAAATAAGGTTATGCAGTTTACTGTTCACGCCCGTATATGTGCGCTCGATCGCAAGGTGCGCTCGATCCTACAAGTGTGCGCATGATCGTATGTGCGCTCGATCGCACTGCATGCGCGCTCGATCGCACTGCATGTGCACTCGATCGCACTTTGTCCAGAAAGTGCTCCAGAGCTTCTAGATTTCTTCCTTAAAGTGCCAAAACTGCTTATTTTTCTCCAAGACCCTATAAAAACATGTAAAACACACAAATGGAGTAAAAGAAACCAAATTAACGTAATAAATGATCTAACAAGTGTAAATAAGGGGGCTTAAATATGTATATTTAAGCGTCTATCATGTATGGTCAAAAGACAAGAGTTTACTTTAAATGTAATCAAATGGGGCATCTATCTCGGAATTGCCCTACATAGATATGCTTTGTATGTGGTAGGGGAGGATATGCTGCTGCAGATTGTTAAGCGGGAAAATCTACTAATGTAAGCGTTGAAAGTGTCGAGAAAAGACTGTTGGAGAGAGGCGATGGATCAGGGAACATTTATGGCAAAGGTTGAGGATCAGTAGCTGAGCGAGAATGTGACAGTTAGTTTCAGTCCAGAGATAGAAGAGTCTATGCATTGACCCAACAGGATGCACAAGCCACTCCTGATGTTGTCATAGGTATGATATCTATCCTTGATAGGCCTGCTAGATTATTGATTGATCCTGGTGCAACCCATTCCTTTGCATCTAGTATGTATATGAAACCTATTGAAGATAGTGCTAGTCCTTTGATGCATGCTATTGTTGTTGAGGTTCCTACTGGAGATAGAGTTATTATCAGAACAATTTATCAAGGTTGTATGATTAATATTGCTGATAGAGAATTTGAAGTTGATTTATTGCCTTTGGATATGACAGACTTTGATTTAATTCTGGAGATGAATTGGTTATCTGCATATCATGCTTGGGTAGATTGTTTTAGGAAATATGTGGTGTTTAAAATACATGGACAAGAGGAGTTTAATTTTTAGGGAGAACGTAAGATACTTGCTAATTGTCTTATTTCTGCCTTAACTGTTAGTAAATGGTTGAAGAAGGGTTGTGAGATGTATTTGACCTATGTGGTGGATTCTAGCAAAGAGAATAGGAAGTTAGAAGAAATCTTGGTAGTAAAAGATTTTTCTGATGTTTTCCTTGAAGAGTTGACTGGGTTGCCTCCCAATAGGGAGATTGAGTTTTCTATTGAGGTGATTCAAGGATTAGCACCCATATCCATAGCACCTTATATAATGGTGATTACACCCAAAGTATAACACGGTTATTGTAGTACGGCTTTGGGGTGTCGATTCCACAAGGAAACAAGTTAAGTACAAAGGAAAATGTGTGAACCTTAAAACGAACGATAAAAGTTAAACTCAAGATTTTTGAGCTTTGATGGTGAAATAATGTAAAGGAAAATTGCGTAAATGTAAATGAAATATAAATGAGAAATAACAAGGTTTCGGGAATCCTTCTTGGGTTTGTTCCCTATTTCCACTCTTGATTCAATTGATTTTATCTCGATTGCAAGTTTCAACTCCCAAACAAGCAATCGGAATATATTCAATCAAGCACATTTACAACTCTTATATAATTGCTACGAATTAATCATTGATTTCGGTTCATGCACACATGACCGATCTTAAAGATTATCAAGAAACAACAACATATCTTAAAAGACAATATCGCAGTAATGGACAATCAATAAGATAAATCTACCAGAATCAATCACATCCAAGCAACCTCAATGGAGGAGAAGGATGCAATCACCGGATTAAGAGAGTCTAAAAGAAGAAGAATAAAAAGTACATCTATCACATGAACTCAAATCTTCTTACTTAATCAATGAATAATTCATAAACAATATTTAACAATAAATCCGTACAACTAAATCAAGAACAGGAAATAAAGAACAAGAAATCCCTAAAGATTCATCCCTTTCCCTTGTAAAATGATTAGTTGGCCATGGAAATCAAGGTGGAAGAACAATAAGGATGCTCTCCCCTTGATTTGGCCATGGAGTTCAAGGTGGATGAACAATATGGATGTTCTCCCCTTGATTTACAACCAAAGAAAACTTAGAAATAAAATGGAAGAATGCTGGATTTGGATCCCTTGAATCCTCTCTTTTTTCTCTCTTCCTTGCTTTCTCTCTTCAATTATTTGAATGCCCGGCTGTACACTCCTTAAGGAGGTATTTATAGATTACAAGTAGTAGCTAGGGGTATTTTGGTCTTGGATAAATGTCACTTGCTCGCCTTAATCGGGTCAAGAGGCGAGTGGGCCGTGCTGTGCGTCTGGGCCTGCTGTGCTGGCCTGAACTGTTTCCACTAAAACTGCCATAACTTTCTCTAGAAAAATCCTTTTTACGAACCGTAAAATTCTCCAGAAAAAAAACTTCTGGATCTTTCTAGGCATATATGGCTCATCTCCTGGTTCTTCTTACATCAATACAATTTAATCTACAAAGATGATTGATCTGTACGGGAAATTCTGGCAATTCAGTGAAACTCCTTCAGCTTGTATGCAGAAGTGCACACACTAGTGTGCCTACCCTTAACTTGCTCCAAAGTGATGCACACACTTGTGTGCAGTCTTTTAACTTACTATAATTTAATACTCCAGCCTTGTTTTAGACTTTAACCATCTTTGAATCATGTTTGGACACGTCTAAACCTTGGACAAAAACGAGCACCGACACCCAAGATCTTTTGGTGCTTTAAATATGGATCGCTTTATTATCTCTTTTGTTCTCAAAGCACCTGAAAATGCATCGAATTAAGTCAATGATTTATGAATATCACTTTAGAGTTTTCAACATGTAAAAGTGCAATTACGACCGAGATCAACCCTAAAATGTTAACAATTAAGTATTGTTTATATGCATTTTATGACTCTCATCACAACCCCCAACTAGCTTATTGCTAGTCCCTAGCAATTCAAGCGAAAGGCATGAAATGAATTCTTTATTTAGAAATCAAAACAAAATACAGCAATGCTGGCGTTAACCAAGAGTGATTCAAAAATCTGTCTCAAAAATCATGCATAACATATAGCACATAGAATCATTAAATATCACTCAGGTCCAAGAATAATCCAAATGTCAACCTTAAAATCGTTATCGACTCTTACCATCCATCTTACCACAATACATTAGTCCGAACACCCGGATGATTTTATGCACAACATAGCATGAATACAAGTCTTGGCCTCTAAAAACATATTAATTTGTGTGACATCAATCATAAATCAAGCTCCATATGCTCACTTTTCAAATCACTCTCCACTTATAACAAGAAAGGTATCACTTGGACCGAGAAAGGAATGTTTTAGACCCTTAGGTAATGGCTTCAATTTGACTTTAGGTGCTTCCACACTTGAGGGGACTTGAGTCTTGCTTCTTTTGGGCAGCTCCTCAAACCTTGGTTGCCACGCCCGATTTCTATAATCCTGAGATTTGTCAAAAACAGCACATATATCAATTATATCAGTTTTATCATCAAATAAATCTATCTCAGAATTAACAAGAAAATTTTCAAGAGGGTCATAATCATTAGTTAAGAAAACTCCCTCATTGACGAGTGACTCGATCATGTAAAGCTGGTGGTTTTCATCCTCATCTTCGAGCTATTTTGCAACATTGAAAATATTTAATTCAAGGGTCATGTTGCCAAAGGACAGCTTCATGAGACCATTCCTACAATTTATTAGAGCATTCGCAGTAGCAAGAAAAGGTCTACCCAAAATCAAAGGGATTTTAGAGTTAGTGTCTACAACAGAAGTAGTATCAAGAATTAAGAAATCAACAGGATAATAAAATTTATCAATTTGAATCAAAACATCCTTAACCACACCTCGGGGTACCTTTACTGAGCATTCGCCGGTTGGTTTGATTTCTCCTAACCCCAGCTGTAAGTAAATGGAAAATGGCATCAGGTTTACACTAGCTCCCAGATCTAGTAAGGCTTGTCCAACCTCATGATTTCCAATGCTGCAAGCAATGGTAGGACAGCCCGAATCTTTGTATTTCGAGGGAATTCTTTGCTCAATTAGTGCACTAACTTGCTCAGTTAGGAAAGCTGTTTTCTTGACCTGATGTTTCCTCTTAATTGTACATAAATCTTTGAGAACTTTTGCATAGGTGGGGACTTGTTTAATCACATGCAAAAGGGGAAGATTAAGTTTCACTTGCCTTAAGTTCTCAAGGATTTCATCATTCATTTCCTGATTTTTCTTGTTGGATTTTAAGGCTTGGGGGAATGGGGCCTTACAAGGACTTTGGGTCACTTCAGGGTCTTTAGGCAACTTGGTCTCACTACTGGTTTGACCCTTCACATTCTCGGGTTTATTCTCTGGTGGAATGTGTAGTGACTTACCTCTTCGGGTCACAATGGCATTCACATTTTTCACATTTTCTTGTGCCATATGTTGACTGTGAGGTATGGACAGAACTTGGGCAGGGAACTTACCTCGCTCAGTCACACTCAAGGAGCTCATCAATTTAGACACTTGGCTCTTTATTTCTTTGTTTTCCTCAACCAACTGTGTAATTAATGCCTCACACTTTTGGTTTGTCTTGCCTTGTTCTTCTATAAAAGTATGTAAGGAGTCTTCTAAAGAGTTCCTAGAAGATGAGGGTGCATGATAAGGTACTGGGTACGATCTAGGGGGCTGCACATGGTGCTGATTTTCAGATTTCCAACTGAAGTTGGTGTGATTTTGCCACCCCGGATTATAAGTGTTAGAGAAGGGTGCTGAGGGCTTCTTGTACATGCCTAAGGTATTGCATTGTTCCTCGTATAGCCCTCTCATGTCAACAAAAGTGGGACAATCTTGGGCGGGATGATCAACCCCGCCACACACAAAGCATGATTCTAAAGGTTCGGCCTGATTAACCATGTGTGTTGGTTTTTTCGTTTTTAATGCCTCCAACTCCCTAGTAAGCATTTTGACCTTGGCCTTGAGGTTATCCTCTTCCCTAAAATGGTAGATTCCTCCACCACTAGGTCATGACCTATTTGTGCTCTCAGTAGTACTAGGTCCAGTCCATGTGTGAGCTTTCTCAGCAAGCTCATTGAGGTACTCAATAGCCTCATCAGGGTCTTTTTGCAGAAACTCTCCATTACACATCATCTCGACAAATTGGCGTTCTCTATAGGTAAGACCCTTATAGAAATAGCTCACTAAACGCCAATTTTCATACCTGTGATGTGGACACATACTTAACAGCTCTTTAAATTTCTCCCAAGACTGATACAAAGTCTCGTTATCCTTTTGTGCAAAGGTGGAGATTTGTCTTTTCAAAGTGTTAGTCTTATGTTGAGGGAAGTACTTGTTAAAAAAGACTTGGGTCATCTCATTCCATGACCCAATTGATCGTGGTCTCAGCCAGTATAACCAACTCTTAGCTTTATCCTTTAAGGAGAAAGGATAAAACTTGAGTCTCACAATATCATCAGTTGCATTGTGACTATGGAAAGTCGCAACTACTTCCTCAAATTCTCTAATGTGCACATAGGGGTTTTCGTTTTCCATGCCATGAAAAGTAGGGAAAAGTTGTATCATCCCTGTTTTAAAATCTTGATGACGGGTATTGGCTGGAAACATAATGCACGATGGTGTGGCTGTCTGGCTAGGATGTAGGTAATCTTTAAGTGTCCTAGCGCCATTCTCATTAGGATTTTCAGCCATGTTAACAAAATCCTCTAAATTCTCTGATGGGGGTGCACTATGGTTTGATCTGGCGAGGTTTCACCAATAGAGGTGGAAGGAGAGGGTAACTCTAATTCGGGTCCTTTAATGAATCTACCTCGCGAATCTCTTGGTCTAAGCATGCACCAATTAATTTAGAGGGGGAATAAATAAATAAAATAATATAATAAACAAATAAATAAAACAGAATAATAAACAAATAAATAAAACAGAGTAATAAACAGATAAATAAAAACAGAATAATAAACAGATAAATAAAAACAGAATAATAAACAGATAATAAAACAAATAAATAAAACATAATAATAAATAGATAAATAAAACAGAATAATAAACAAATAAATAAAAACAGAATAATAAACATATAAATAAAACAGAATAATAAACAGATAAATAAAAACAAAACAAAATAAAAAACAGATAAATAAAAACAGAATAATAAACAGATAAATAAAACAGAATAATAAAAGAAAATTAGAAAATCAAAACAAAAGTAAAGGAATGATATTACCTTATTTACAAACTGCTAAAAAGAAAAATATTTACGATTTTTTTATATATATATATATTTTTTTTATTTTTACCGTCACACTCAAAGTTGACAAGTTTCTTTATACTTAAGTGCGTTTCCCCAGCAACGGTGCCAAAATTTGATTACACTCAAAGTATAACACGGTTATTGCAGTATGGCTTTGGGGTGTTGATTCCACAAGGAAACAAGTTAATTACAAAGGAAAATGTGTGAACCTTAAAACGAACGATAAAAGTTAAACTCAAGATTTTTGAGCTTTGATGATGAAATAATGTAAAGGAAAATTGCATAAATGTAAATGAAATATAAATGAGAAATAACAAGGTTCTGAGAATCCTCATTGGGTTTGTTCCCTATTTCCACTCTTGATTCAATTGATTTTATCTCGATTGCAAGTTTCAACTCCCAAACAAGCAATCGGAATATATTCAATCAAGCACATTTACAACTCTTATATAATTGCTACGAATTAATCATTGATTTTGGTTCATGCACACATGACCGATCTTAAAGATTATCAAGAAACGATAATATATCTTAAAAGACAATATCACAGTAATGGACAATCAATAAGATAAATCTACTGGAATCAATCACATCCAAGCAACCTCAATGGAGGAGAAGGATGCAATCACCATATTAAGAGAGTCTAAAAGAAGAAGAATAAAAAGTACATCTATCACATGAACTCAAATCTTCTTACTTAATCAATGAATAATTCATAAACGATATTTAACAATAAATCCATTCAATTGAATCAAGAATAGGAAATAAAGAACAAGAAATCCCTAAAGATTCATCCATTTCCCTTGTAAAATGATTAGTTGGCCATGGAAATCAAGGTGGAAGAATAATAAGGATGCTCTCCCCTTGATTTGGCCATGGAGTTCAAGGTGGATGAACAATATGGATGTTCTCCCCTTGATTTGCAACCAAAGAAAACTTAGAAATAAAATGGAAGAATGCTGGATTTGGATCCCTTGAATCCTCTCTTTTTTCTCTCTTCATTGCTTTCTCTCTTCAATTATTTGAATGCCCGGCTGCACACTCCTTAAAGAGCTATTTATAGATTACAAGTAGTAGCTAGGGGTATTTTGGTCTTGGATAAATGTCACTTGCTCGCCCTAATCAGGTCAAGAGGCGAGTGGGCCGTGCTGTGCGTCTGGGCCTGCTGTGCTGGCCTGAACTGTTTCCACTAAAACTGCCATAACTTTCTCTAAAAAAATCCTTTTTATGAACCGTAAAATTCTCCAGAAAATAGACTTCTGGATCTTTCTAAACATATATGGCTTATCTCATGGTTCTTTGTACATCAATACATTTTAATCTGCAAAGATGATTGATCTGTACGGGAAATTCTGGCAATTCAGTGAAACTCCTTCAGCTTGTATGCAGAAGTGCACACACTAGTGTGCCTACCCTTAACTTGCTCCAAAGTGATGCACACACTTGTGTGCAGTCTTTTAACTTACTGTAATTTATTAATCCAGCCTTGGTTTAGACTTTAACCATATTTGAATCATGTTTGGACACGTCTAAACCTTGGACAAAAATGAGCACCGACACCCAAGATCTTTTGGTGCTTTAAACATGGATCGCTTTATTATCTCTTTTGTACTCAAAGCACCTGAAAATGCATCGAATTAAGTCAATGATTTATGAATATCATTCTAGAGTTATCAACATGTAAAAGTGCGATTACGACCGAAATCAACCCTAAAATGTTAACAATTAAGTATTGTTTAGATGCATTTTATGACTCTCATCAAATGGCACCAGATGAATTGAGAAAGTTGAAAGTTCAGCTTTAGGAGTTGCTAGATAATTATTTTTTCCGACTAGTATGTCACCCTGGGGAGCCCCTGTGTTATTTGTCAAGAAGAAGGATGGGATAATGAGGTTCTGTATTGATTATAGACAGCTGAATAAGATCATCATCAAGAATAGATATCCTTTGCCCAGGATAGATGATTTATTCAAACAATTACAGAGAGCTAGAGTGCTTTCTAAAATAGACCTGAGATCGGGTTATCATCAATTAAGGATAAAGGAGGGAGACATGCCTAAAACTACTTTTAGGACACATTATGGCCATCATGAGTTCTTGGTGATGCCATTTGGCTTGACTAATGCTCTTGCAGCATTTATGGATCTTATGAATCGGGTGTTTAAACCATTCTTGGACAGATATGTGATTGTGTTTATTGATGATATTTTGGTATCCAAGAATGAAAATGACCATATACAACATTTGGAGATAGTGTTGGAGATTTTGAGAAGAGGGAAATTATATGCAAAGTTCTCTAAGTGTGAATTTTGGTTGAACGAAATATCTTTCTTTGGACATGTTGTGTATGGAGAGGGGATAACAGTTGACCCACAAAAAGTAGAAGCAATGTTGAATTGGGAAAGACCCACGAGTGTAATTGAAATCATAAGCTTTTTGGGGTTGGCTGGTTATTATAGGAGATTTATCCAAAAATTTTCTATGATTGCTAGACTGTTGACTAAATTGACCAGGAAAGACGTGAAGTTTAGGTGGTCAGAGGAATGTGAGAGAAGTTTCTAGTTGTTGAAAGAAAAATTGACTACTGTCTTAGTGTTGGTGCTTTCTTATGGTGATGAAGGATTTATGGTTTATAGTGATGCGTCACATCAAGGGTTGGGATGTGTGTTGATGCAATATAGGAGAGTTATAGCTTATACATCTAGGCAACTAAAGAACTATGAGAGGAATTACCCGACCCATGATTTAGAATTGGCTACCATAGTTTCTGCTTTGAAGATTTGGAGACACCATCTATATGGAGCCAAGTGTGAAATTTTTACTAATCATAAAAGCTTGATGCATTTACCAACCCAGAAGGAGCTGAATTTAAGGCAGATGAGGTGGATGGAATTGATTTGTGATTATGAATGTACAATTCATTATCATCCAAGAAAGGCTAATGTAGTAGCTGACGCATTGAGGAGAAAGGCTACAGGGGGATTAGCTACCATTGGGAGTCATAATACTAGCCTGATGATAGAATTAAGAAGAATGAGGATGTAGTTGAGTGTCAATGATGGAGGAGTATTAATGGCAAATATGGTGATACAATCTTCTATTATTGATCGTTTATTACAAGTGCAGAGTAGAGATGAGGGGATAGAGAAGATCAAGCAGGAAGTGTTGAGTGGGAAGCCAACCGAGATTAGAATTAGAGAAGATGGTATGGTAGTATTGGGGCATAGAGTTTATGTTCCCAATGATGTGGAGATGAGAAAGGAGATACTAAGGGAGGCTAATGATTCTGTAAATTCTATACACCCGGGTTATAATAAGATATACAAGGGGTTGAAACAGAATTATTGGTGGTCAAGGATGAAGAAGGATGTAGCAGAATATATTTCTAGATGTCTGATTTATTAATAGGTGAAGGCTGAGAATAGACATCCAGCAAGTTTATTACAACCTCTTCCAATACCTAAGTGGCCATGGGAAAATGTGAGTATGAATTTTGTCTCTGGTTTTCCCCCGTACCCATAGGGGACATGATGCTGTGTGGGTTATTGTGGATAGACTTTCTAAGTCTTCAAATTTTCTTCCTATTAAAAATAATTGGAGTCCAGAGAAGTTAGCTGAGTTGTATGTAGCAGAGATAGTAAAATTACATGGAGTACCTTTGAGTATCGTATCAGATAGAGATTCTAGATTTACCTCTAAATTTTGGTGGGGTTTCCAAGAAGTTATGGGTATGAAATTATAGTTTAGTATAGCTTTTCATCCACAAACTGATGGGTAGACAGAGAAAATTATCAGAATACTAGAAGATATGCTGAGGGTAAGTGTATTGAGCTTCTTAGTGAGCTGGGATGCTTATTTACCGTTGATTGAGTTTGCATACAATAATCAGTATCAAACTAGTATTGGGATGACACTCTTCGAGGCTTTATATGGTAGAAGGTGTAGAACTCCAGTATGCTAGGAAAAAGTTGGAGAGAGAAAGATATATGGCCCAGAAATGATAGACTTGACTACTAAGAGGATCAAACTAGTTAAGGAGAACCTCAGAGCAGCTCAGAACAGACATAAAGGATATGTTGATAAAAGAAGACGACCTCTCGAGTTCCAAGTTGGTGATTGGGTATTCTTGAAGATATCTCCATGGAAGGGAGTGTTGAGATTTAAGAAGAAGGGAAAGCTGAGCTCGAGATTTGTGGGGCCGTATAAGGTGATCGAGAAAATTGGACCAGTAGCATATTGTTTGAATTTGCCTCCATAATTAAAGCAATTACATAATATGTTTCTTGTGTCACTGCTGAGAAAATACTTACACGATGAATCTCATAGTATCTCTAATTAGGCAATAGAAATTCAGGAAGATTTGATTTTTATGCTAGTACCAGTCAAAATCCTAGACAAAACGGATCAAGTCTTGCACAATAAAGTCATTCCTTCGATTCAAGTATTATGGTAAAATAAAGATGTCGAAGAAGTCACGTGGGAACATGAAGCAAGAATGAGGAAGGATTACCCCCAACTATTTTCTTGATTTTAGTAAGGAAATTTTGGGGACGACATTTTGGTAAGGTGGGTAGAATTTTAATACTTGTATTTATAAAATAAGAGTAAAGAAGTAATTTAATAAATATATTAAAGAGTTAAAATAATATAGATATTTTGAAATGCGAAAGACAGATTTTTATAAAACAATTTTTAAAAAAAAATTAGGATGTGGACGTCCAGAAAAGAAAAGAAAAATAAAATTGGATGTGAAGGTTCAGAACCCAGAAAGAAGAAGAAAGAAAAAAAATTATTAATTAATAAAAAAGTTTTTTTAAAAAAAAAAAGTCAACAAAGGATGGCAGTAGGTGGCAACACCTGCTGCCAAGCAAAGTAAAGGGAAATGGTTTGCTTGACACATTTTAGTGTCGTGCCAGAGAATTGGGAGGGGGGGTGTGTGCGTTAAGTTAAAATTTTTTTTGGAGTTGCACGTTGCAAATTCATGGCATTAGTTAGGAGGGGGCTGTTGAGACTAGGAGAGTATATAAACAACTTATCTTTTTCTTTCTTAGAAAACTTTTTGTTTCTCCTTTCCTCAATTCAATTTCTTTAAACACTTGGGAACCAAAATAAAGGTTAAAAGAGCAAAATTTTGAAGGGATTTACTATGGAATTTTATAGAGGGTCAAGAAAAGCTATCAAAAAAACATAAGGTAATAATAAAGCGTTTATTTTTTTTTTAATTATTAACATTCATTAAATTTCCAGAATTCAAAGTGGGAATTTTCAAATTGTATGGTTTATGAAGAATTGAAGAATAAATTAGAAAGTTAATATAAATATTATGTTAGGTGTTGACAATCAACAACTGGGAGAAATTTTTGAGAGGAATGGGAAAGACAAGAAGGTGATCCATGGGTAGCTTTAAGAGCTACATGGTGAGTTAGATTTACTTTAGGTAGTCTAAATAAAACTCAAATATCTAGTAATAATATTAAAATAAATTATTAGCTTATGCTTTGGTGATAAGTAAAATAAAATTGATATGTATGATATGAATGTTGGACACATGGAAAATTATTATGTGAAAAGAAATATTATTGGTATAATGAGTTGATTTAATAAGTGATGGTGATAAATAAATTCTTGACGAGTTTTGGTTAATAAATTGATGTGATATATGAAGAGAAGAAAATTGTGAAATTTATCAAGCAGAAAGTTGAGGAAAGACCAGATAGTTAATTTAATATTTTAAATTCATGTGGTTTTATATTATAGTTCATATGCATGTGCATTAAATAAGAGAACCGAAAGAACCGGGAAAGGGCCGGTCTAATTGAAAAACCGTGACAGCTAGTATATGTTGGAAATTTTTTTTGTGATAGCCAGTATAAGCTGTAAAGAATCGGGAAATGGTCGGTCTAAGATAATAACATGTCGACATGTGGAAAGATGTTCCCATAATAATAATTCATGAATTGCATCTGTTTTACATGTTAATATTTTATTACTGAAATTTTGTGGATATTGTGCAATTATTTGTAGATAAATGAGTCTCACAGAGAGAGATAGTTACATTGAGAAAAATACGTAGAAGTACGATGTGATAGTATTTATTTAAATGTTAGATTATATGTTATTATCCAATTGTATAAGAGATAAATGTTTAAATATAAATGGGTTGATTATGCAGATAGAATACTTTTAGTAAATTAAATTCACTGAGCTTGTGAAGCTCACCCCTCATTGTACAATGATTTCAAGTAGCAGTAAGGACAAGTAGTCTGGTAGGTTGAAAGTCAGACAAAAACGTTTTCTGTAAGCCTTGTACGTGTCAATATCCTCAGATAAAGGAGAAAATGGAAAAATAAAATTTTAATTGTATATATTCATGCATTTTGCACTATATATTATGTTTGAATTAATATCTTTATGATATAAAAGAAATTTATGTTTGTATTAATTTTATTGTTGCATGTATGTGTCGTGTTGAGATTTTCAAAATGTGATGACACTGTTTCGAGGGTGGCCAACCCTGGATGGGTCGTTACATGGTGATTCCGACCTCAGCCCATACGCAAATGGAATGTATCACTGGAAATCCGGAATAATTCATGGTTATTCATATAATGTTCGGGTAATTCTTTCATTTGACATGGCAGATGAAGTGTTCACCACCACAAGCTTTCCGGACGATACATATGTTGGAGTTTCATGGTTGGATCATGATTGGTATCTTGCGTCTTTTGATGGATGTCTTGCTGCAAATCATTCATATATTCAAGGCTATAGAGAAATGATATGACATATGGGTATTGAAGGAACTTGGTGTTAAAGAATCTTGGGTTAAACAACTGACAAATGGGCCCATTTTGGGAATTGAGAAGCTACTAGGGTTTTGGAAGAATGGTAGGGTGTTCATGGAAAACAATGATCACCAACTAGTGTTGTATGACCCTAGCACTCAAGAGCTTAAAAATCTGCAAATCCCTTTGTATGACTATTCAATGAAGCTTATCATTTATGTTGAGAGCTTAGTTTCAATCAATGGAAGATAAGAGGTAACTCATGTGACATTGTCCTAAGTGCTAGTATTTCATTATCTCGTGAACTGAGTAAGAGATGCTTAAAAAGTTGTTCGGCAAGGAATGAAGGCAAAAGAAAAAGAGTGAAAGAAAAGAATGAGAGCGAAGCTAACTAGAATTAAAAGGAGTTATATTTGTGCATTTTGTAAGTCAAGATTATGTAATACATGTTATTTAACAAGTCATTACCTCAGTGTACTATGAATAATAAATAAAGCTTATGCCCTCTTTATCCTTACATTGTTTCTTTGAATCTTTTCACTGTCTTTGATGTTGTTGCTTGTTATTTTGTTGTCCAACTCGAGCATCACTAGTTGGGAGAGATAATTAATTGAAGAATGGCTATCCGAGGTTTTGTTAACCCCTTTTACAAGCAAGTTAGATAACATCAGAAGTTTTGACAACTACTGAAGCCGAAATGGCCTATACTAGCTGTTAAAATTGTTGAGTTTTTCAAAAATCAGAAAGTAGGTGTCATAAAAGAAAAGATAAGAGAAAAAGATAAGGCCAAAAAAGGTGGAAAATATCAAGTTCACCCTATTCTCTATTAGCTCCCTCTCTCTGCTCTCACTCCCTCTCGATCTCATTCTCCACCTTACTTCCATTCATTCTTGCTTGATATCATGATCTCTCTTGCTCAATTTCTCTTTGCAATCGAGCTTGATTTCTCTCTGCAATGGATCACTATCTTTGTTACTTGATCCCAAGACAGAGCTTGATTTATTCATTCGACTAGTAGAGGTAATACTTTTTTTCTTTTTCATTATTTTTAGTTAAAATTTTAGGTGGATATCTCCATTCGAATGATGAGGCATTTTATCTTATGTTTTTGATATTCTTCTAGCATTCAACAGCTAGTTGACGTAGGAGTGATTTATAATACTGTAACTCCTACCTAGGGTCATAAACAGGTATGTTTAATTGGTTAACTTTCATTCATACAGATAGCTTCGGTGCCTATTTTAATTCTTTTACTAATAATTTCTCATCGAGTGATTCCCTGTTTTCTAATATTTTGAATCTGGTAAGAGATGGATTATCATAATAAGGGTTTTAATAATTTAATCTCATCCTAAACCATAAAATTCTTCTTCCCGTGTACTATTCTATTAATTCGTCCTTGCAAAATTTTCAACCTATGTCTAGCATCATAGATATTCCACACAGTAACTCTATTTTGACTGGAAATCCATAGACATACTATTTTCATGATTATATATTAAATATGAGATTTTAACAAACTAATGTTAACAGTGAGTTTTGCTGGTTTGATATTGGTCTTTATATACTAATATTGTTTTACTGTTTTATGCTTCAGTTTTTTATCACTTTTTTTTGAATTCCTGCTCATTGATTCTGGAACTAATAGCATTACTGCTGGGGACTCAAAGCTTAAGCAATTGAATTTGTTAACCACAATCTAACATTGGCCAACAATTGTATCCCCTTCCTACAAACCAGATAAACTCATATGTGCTATCCAAAGCAGTATGTCATTTAAGGAAAATTAGAGCATGAGGAGAAGTCCAAGCATATAAGGAATAACAAAGCTTGAAATGAGAATTGAAACAATGAATAGAACCTGTTCTTCTGGTAAGGAAAGAATGTATGCAGACTTGATTAGTGAAAATTGAAGGGTATACAAGTTGATCCAAATTAAGGCTTTGTAAAAAGTGGTCTTATAACTTTAATTCTCCACACCCCCCCCCCCCCCCCCCCCAAAAAAAAAATTCCATAGAAATATGTTAATGTTTCTATAGCCTTTTTTGGTTGAATTCTCCCCCAACCTTACATTCTTGGATTTCATTGTTGCCATGATCATATTGTGTTTGGAACTAGTGGTAACCAATGTTCTTTGATGTTGTTTGAATGTTACTTAATATATCATTGACTATCATGACACTCATCTATGCATAGGTGGAAAGAAGTTGTTGGCTCCTCAACCCCGTTTGAGGACAGGGGTTTTCTCTGTACTTGAATCTGATATATTAACTCCTAGTATCATCAATGAGGCATGCACCTCTGTAATTGTTGAAAATCACCTTGACAAGATGCTCAGGTGGTGATATTCCAAACACCCAAGTCTAGAATGACTTGTAAAGAAATGAAACAGCAAACAAAAGCAAGAAAGAAAGAAGATAAACGATTTGTTATCGAGGTTCGGCAATAGCCTACGTCCCCGTGAGTTCCTCTGAACTCTCTGCACTAAATAAATGGTTCTTTTACAATCACAACAACCTCTCTCTAAGAAGCTCAAGTTCTTAAAGAAACCAAGAAGAGAAGAAAGAAGATGATAAAAACTATTACAAAAGCTCTCTATCAAATCTATACTACTCTCTCTTTACAACAAGTCTCTCTACAATGAGTCCCTTTTGTGTTTTGTGTCTTCGCACTCTCACACAATTCTCTCTTGTATGATGATAAATACGTCACAATGTGTCTTTTATAATCTTACAATATGATGATTATTCTTGAGAGAATGAAGCTAGGTGACCCTTTATATAGTGCACCAACTTCTTGACCAACTTCTTGACCAATCTTGAGGGTCAATATCCACCCTTTGATCTAGATGACCAATCAACCATGGCCTTTGATCATTCTTTAGTCAAGCTGTGCATTTTAAACGTGTCTCATGCATTAAACTAAAGGCTTAAATATGTGTGCCTGAAGGTGCGGCCTGAAATAGGGCGCGCTGCGGCCTGGAGTAGGGTTGAACACCTCTTCACTTGCATCCCTCCTGGGCACCGTGGCCTGGGAGAGGCAGTACCGCGACCTGGCCCTCCTCTAGGTTGACTCCATGCTGGGTGCCATGGCTTGGGAAGAGCTGGGCCGCGGCGCACACTGGTGCTGCTCCCTTTGGTTGCTTGTGTGCTGAGGCACACACCTAGTGTGCTTTCCTTTGCCTTGCTACATGGTGCCGCACACACTTGTGTGCACTCCTTTAACATGCTGAACTTCACTCTTCCATCTCTTGTTTAAACCTTAACCATGTTTAAACTTTAGACAAATACCAACAATCTCTACCTTTGTCTAAGCATTTAAACCCGAACCCATTGTGCAGAGAACTCGGGATCCAAACTCATCTTGAGTCATCATATTAGCCGAATCCAATCCTAAGAATTCCAAGGCAATGATTGAACTTCCTTAGAGGTAGAACCTTGGTGCCTAAATCTACAGGATTTTTTCTGTGGCTACCTTGTCCACATGAATGCATCTTTCTGTAACATTTTCTCGATTGAAATGATACCGAACATCCATGTGCTTTGTCCTCTCATAGAACACCGGATTCTTACACAAATGCAACGCACTTTGGCTATCCGAAAACACCACAACTTGCTCCTCTAGTACCTTCAACTCTTCCAGCAACCCTTTGCACCACATAGCCTCCTTTATGGCTTCCGTTGCTGCAATGTACTCAGCTTCGGTTGTTGAGAGTACTACCATCGGTTGCAACTGAGCCTTCCAACTTACACAACATCCGTTTAAGTTAAAGAAGTAGGAGGTAATCGATCTTCTTTTATCCTGGTCTGCTCCATAGTCCGAATCTGCATAACCTTCAAGATAGATGGATTTACCCATCTTCTCATAAATCAACCCCACTTCTGGGCTTTCCTTCAAGTACCTCAGCAACCACTTCATCCCAAGCCAATACTCTTTTCCGGGATTACTCATAAACCTACTGAGAACACTTATTGCATGAGCAATATCAAGTCTAGTGCTTACCATGGTGAACATAACTGAACCAACCACACTAGAGTAAGGGACCTTTTCCATTTCCTTCTTCTCCACCTCCGATCTCGGACATTGATCGCTGGAGAACTTGAAATGACCAACAAGGGGAACCTTCACTGGTTTGCTATCTTCCATAGAGAACTTAGATATCATCTTCTCTATGTAGAAAGTTTGAAAGATCTTAAATATATTTCTCTCCCTTTCCCGGATGATACACATCCCAAGAATCTTCTTTGCATGGCCAATATCCTTCATCTCAAACTCCTCACTAAGTTGAGCCTTCAATTTTCTTATCCTCTCCATGCTGCTCCCAACTAGCAATATATCATGAACATAGATGACGCTGATCACCACTTGCTTAACCTTTTGCCCCTTGTAGTACAAGTACGAATCATAGTAGCTCCTCATGAAACCCAAGCTGATTACAAAGGATTCAAACCTCTTATTCCATTGTCGAGGTGATTACTTCAAGTCATAGAGAGATTTCTTCAATTTGCACACCAACTCTTCCTGCCTTCCTTCCTTATAGCCTTCGGGTTACCTCATGTAAATCCATGTACGAACACTGTCTTCACATCAATTTGCTCGATTTCCCAATTGAATTAGACCACCAATGCTAACATTATCCGTATCGTCTTGTACTTCACAACCGGTGAGAATATTTCAGTGAAATCTATGCCTTCTTTTTGTGTGAACCTCTTCACCACCAGCCTAGCTTTATACCAGACTTCATTTATTGGAGTATTCCTTTTTTTGATCTTGTAGATCCATCTACAATCCACAACTCTCTATTTTTTTGGTTTAGGCACCAACTCCCAAGAGTTGTTCTTCCTCAAAGAATCCATTTCTTCCTCCATAGCTAGCTGCAACTTTGACAAATCCTTACACTCCATGGAATCTGTGTAAGTTTTTGGTTCAACCTCTCCTTCTGTCCAAGGAGTTACTACATTAGCATCCACAAACCTATATCTCAAAGGTGGTCTAACCACCCTCCTTCCCCGGTGCCTTGTGAGCTGGTAGTCATTCCGACTTGCTGCATTAACCTCTTCTAGTTCAGCCTCTTCTTGAGTTTCTCGAGCTTAGCCTTCATCAATGGGCTCTACCTGGTCTGAACCCTCTTGCCTTCTTTGCTATACCTAAACCGAATTCTCCTTGATGCGATGCTCCACAAATTTTGGACTGGTTTGCTCACTAGCCCCTGTAGGGTTAGTTTTCTCTAAGTAGGGAAATAACAATTCATTAAAAATAACATCCTTACTTATAATGAGTTTCGTGCCCTTCTTTTCTAAGGACCACAACCTATATCCTTTAACCCTATCACCATACTCTAGAAATACACATTTTCTAGACCTTGGACTAAGTTTATCATCCTTTTGATGTGCAAATGCAGCACACCCAAAAGTCCTAAGGTTGCTTAACTCAGGGGGTTTCCCACTCCACATCTCCATGGGAGTCTTGAGCTCTAAAGCTCTAGAGGGTGATCTATTTACCAAGTATGCAACTGTAGACACAGCTTCTCCCCAAAAATATTTTGGTAAACCTGACTCAATTAACATGCACTTAACCTTTTCCATAAGGGTTCTGTTCATCCTCTCAGCAATTCCATTTTGCTAAGGTGTTTTTACAACCGTTATATGTCTTAGAATGCCATTTAATTCACAGAATTTACCAAAATTCTTATTACAAAATTCTAGGCCATTATCGGTTCGTAAAGCCTTAACTACCCTACCCGTTTGAGTCTCCAGCAACGTTTTCCACACAACAAATTTATTCAAGGCATCTGATTTATTTCTAAGCAAATAAACCCACACTTTTCTTGAATAATCATCAATTAAAGACAGAAAGTAAAAGTTACCTCCCTGTGTTGGTGTTCTTGCTGGTCCCCAAAGGTCCGAATGAATGTAGTCAAGAATCCCCTTAGACTTGTGCAATCCGGTGTTGAAGCTGACCCGGTGTTGCTTCCCAAGAATGCAACACTCGTAGAAATCAAGTTTCTCTACTTTGTCTCCACTAAGTAGGCCATCATTGCTAAGAACTTGCAGGCCCTTTTCGCTTATGTGTTCCAAGCGAGTGTGCCAAAGGGCTGCCCTATCCATCTCAGCCATCAAGCTTGCTGCTTGATCATTGATTTCTGTTTCTCCGATCATCTCATAGAGTCCATCCTTTATTGCTGCTTTGACCACTACCAAAGATCCCTTGGCCACCTTGATTTTTCCTCCCTCTACTTTGTATGTGTAGCCTATGGAATCCAGCTGCTCTAATGAGATCAAATTCCTCTTCAAATCCAGAAGATACCTCACATTTTGCAGCAGCCTTGTGACTTCATCAAACATCCTTAACTGGATGTCTCCAATGAGCATTTCCAATAGCTCCAATTACGTGCAATATATGCCCCTTTCTAGTATTTAGGAGCAAAGAACTAACAAAACAGAAGAATCACATACAGATGTAAGTAAAAGTCTAGGAATACATAGGACAAACACCATCGAGCAAAATATATCTTTGAAGTACCAAGTGTCCTCACGGAAATTTTGAGCAAATTGTCAAGCGAAGAGATCAGCTTCTTTAGATTGGATAGGTTATATTTACGTGAAGGACAATAGATGACATTATAAAACCAAATGCATACTCATCAAGAAGTGGATGACAAATAATTGCAATCCCTATTTTAAAATTGAGATGTAGTCAAGTTTACGGTGAGATTGAATATCACTTCATTAAATGAAAAACATTCAAATTCAAATTTGCTACCATGAATTTGATCTCCATTTCAATTAATGCAGAAGATCCTGGTCTTTTAATTAAAAGCAGTAGTATTTTGGTATGTAGAAAAGAATTAATGGTTTTTTCTCGTACAAAAGAACTCACTCATAAAAACATGATTCACTATACGTTATAGCTAAATTAGTTGTCTTGACAAAATGTTTGAAATTGAATATTATAAAAACAACTTGGTATACATTTTTTCATTGGAAGATCTGACCAAAGAAAAAGTTTTGCAACCAACCCAACTACTCGAGGAAAAAAGTAACATAAACCAGCCCAGCAGGTCCAATTATCAATAGCACCACAATTCTCCTTCTGCTTCCCTTGAAGAAGTGACGTAAAACAGAGACAAGTGAAACAAAGAAGAAAGAAAGATGGACAATTGGAGAGAAAGAAAGGAAGGCGGGTAGGGTAGAATAGTAGAGGAGGAAGAGAAGAAGAAGTGTCTGAGAGACCGACCAAGACATGTAGATTGAGAAATGGTAGCAAGAATTAATCCAATCCTTAAACTCCAAAATAACTTAAATTTGAAAGAATAGAGGAGAACGAGAAAGAAGAAAGCCATCGATGTAGTTTAGTTTAAGAGAGAGATTGATGATGCAATTTGGACAGAGAAAGGAGAAAATAATTTTATTTTATTTTATAGAAAGATATAATAGTTATAATATATTTTTTTGATATATTGATCAAGAGATTAATCGAAAACAAAGATTTTTAAATTAACCACTAAATAAAATTTCTGCAGCCAAACAATTACAATCTATCAGAAAAATTGTAGCATTAGTCTCACCAAGGTTCTAGTGGGAAAAACTTTCCAAGATTAGGGACCAGATTGGATTCTTTATCCAAACACCATGATTGGGACACAATCGATATAAAATTAATGTAATTCTATTTAATTTTTTTATGTACCTCTTGGTAATTAAATGATTTGTTAGGTACCCTTTAACATAATCCATTAATAATTAAAATTCAATATTTACTTTTTAATATATTTATACATTGACAAGATGACAATAATTAATTTTGAATTATTTATATGAAATTCATGAAAATACAATAAGGTCTAAAATGGGCCTGGGGCGCACTCAGGGGCGAAATCGAGCCAAAATGCCCAAGGGCGTATTTGTTGCAGCGGACCTCAAAACAACGTCGTTTTGAGTTAAATGAAATTAGCCCATTTAACCAAAACGACGTCGTTTTAATAATAAACCCTTTAAATCTTCTTGTATGAGGCTCAAACCCATGATCTAAAGTGTCCTAAATCTTAACCACTGAGCTAGCACTCGTGTTGTGACATTATTACACTTAATAAATATATAATGCATATTATTTATCTTAGTAATAATTACAAACTATTTAATTAATCACTTACAAATTATAACAATATAGAAATATAAGTTATACTTCATATAATTTATATATAAATATATATTAATATTTATAAAATTATAATTATCACACTATAGAGAGTTAGTAAAGTATTAAACTTTGATAAAAATTAATTAAAATTAAAATTAAAATTATTTTATTTTATTATTCTAATTAATTAATTAATATTATTTTATTAAAATTTCGAAACGCCCCAAAAGATTCAAAAGACTTACCCGGATTTTTAGTCTTTCAGGTCAGAATTTTAAATTTTCAACATTTTGATTGGACGTCATTACAAATGGAACCACTATATTGGAGGACTATAGTGTAAATTAATAGATACATGCAACAAACGATCGTCTAATATCATATGTGATTAAAATTTTCATCAAATTGTTTGATATTTGTGTAAAAATATTTTGATAAATATTCATTCATAGGTCTTAAGTTAGTAAAGTTTATTGATAGTTAATTTGTTTATATTATTTCAATTTTTTAGTATTTTTATAATTTAATTAATATTAATTTATTCAAAACACCCCAACATTTCAAAAGGCTTACGCCCCAACGCCTTGGGGCTTACACCTCACCTCATTGAGGCAAAACACCTTGCCCAACGCCATCACCTTTGAAAACACTAGTTTTAACTACTCTTTTGTACCAAAGAAATGCAATGATTTTGTCAATGACACGGTAGAGTTTCATGCAAACTAAAAGACCAATAGGCAGGGGTGTTTACTAAATGGTTAAAATTGATTAATAGATCGTTTTGAATCAATTTGATTAAAACAGTTAGGTTAATTAGTTAAATCGATTAACTAAATAAGATGTATCCATTAAAATAAAATATTCAGAAAATTGAAAGAAAAAAAAACATACATGCAAGTGGTATCTTTTTCTTTTTATCAAGCATACTACACCCACAAATATATAAAGTAAAAAGTCATGTATGAATATGACAAAACTCAGACTGGAAATTGTACCTTAAAAAATAGATAAGAGAGAGAGAAAGAAAATAAGATAAAGATGAAACATAAAAGTCTAGCCGCCTGCTCTCAATCCCAAAAAAGAAAATGGAAACAAGAAAGTTAGACAATCGATTGTACTATTCGAAATGTTCATGCAGCGAAAGAGAAATAAAGCGCATTGCAGGTGAAATTTTTATTTGGATATGATGTAAATTTCTATTTTTCATCAAATTCGACACTTTAACTATAATTGTTAGATAATTTTATTGATAACATGAATAGTAGTTGTACAAACATTACTAATAAAATTCTTTAAAATTATCAACAAAATTTTCACCCGATACAAAAATAGAGGTTTACACCCGATATAAGTAAATATTTACCGCGTTATAAAAGAAACTGGGTCAACACTATTTTATAGGTACTTAGTAATTTTTGTTATTTATTATGATTCTCTTGTCTTATTTAGAAGTTCTTTTGAAAAAAATACAAAGATTAAGAAAATATTTTAATTACATATAAATCACTTAAAATTATTAAAATACTTATCTTAACATAAAAAACACATTAATTGCATATAAATCACTTGCAAATCAATTGTTATTTATTATTGTACTATTTTTGCAGTTAATACTAAACCTTAAACAAACCCACAACTGGAGACAAACTACACAGTCGTACATACCATTTGTTGAAAAGCAAACGAAGTTTAGGTTAGGTGTGTATGCATGTTAGTCCACATTATACTAATTAAGCAACTCGCCTTCAACGTAAGCTTCACCATTTTGTACGGTAATTTCTTGTTCCATCAAATATTTCATTAACACTTAATATATATATATATATATATATATATATATATATATATATATATATATATAAAAGAAGTGGTGTCAGGCAATTTATATACACGAAAATCATCATATGATTTAACAGGTCACAGACCTAATTAAAAGATTAAAGAAATTTAATATTACAATTCATTAAATGATAGTTTACTTTTAAAAAAATGGTCTTATTTGGTATATAAATTCAATATTAGAGTTTTCTTGAAAAACATAAATTTAAAGGTAATTTATTAATTTGAGACGGATCTAAAACTAAGAATTTCTGATAAAAATAGTGAGGCCATGTTACCATCCAAATGGAAATTTAGCCTTATACTATTACCAGTTGGAAATGTCAGTAAGAAAATACAATATTCTATTCCTTCTATACATATTAGTATATATGTATAATATGTTTTTAAAAAAAACAAAACAATTAATATTACAATTAATTAAATATCACTTACTTTTAAAAAATAATCTTACTTAATATATAAACTTAAAGGTAGAGTTTTATAAGAAACATAAACTTAATTAAAGGTAATTTATTAGTTTCAGCGGATCTAACTAAGAACTTTGATAAAAATAACAAGGCCATATTACCATCCAAATCAAAATTTGGCCTTGTAAGACACCATCACAAATTAATTAATTGCTTTCTTCCATTTAAGCTCATCTCATCCATCAACACAATTTTGCAGCTAGTATCGGAAAAAAGCATGTGGTTTTTCTTCCTTATTTTCAAGTCCTCCTTTTTCTTTACGTTTTTATTAATTTTTGGTTTTATCCTTGTTTGAGGTTGATTCTCTTATCTCCCACACTAATTTTTGAACTGCTTTAATTAACACCGACTTTAAAACCTTCTTATAACCTTATTTGGTAAGCTTGAGTACATACGCACGGCAAGCTTAATTAATTAATTGCATGAAAATATTCTTCTACCATGCATATAAATACCCATTCCATTAGAGTTCTAAATTCATCAAAAATATTAAACAAGTTACTAAGACTTAAGAGATCAATCAAAATGATGCTTGTTTTATTTTTCACCATCATGCCGTGCTCAACTTCTTCTATCCATGGCCAACATTTTACTTTCTACAAGTTTAGTGTTCAATGGCCAAAAGCATTTTGCATTTATGACAAAAACACTTGTTTGTCACCGCTACCAAATTTATTCACCATTCATGGCCCTTGGCCACATTTCTCCAATGGTTCATCTGTGCCAGACTATTAAAAAATATATTAGTTGCACATCCAAAAACCCACTCTGACCGTAACTCGGGTATGTATATAAATATGCAGAAATTAATAATTTAATTTCCATTTGATGTTCTTATTTTGATTATTTTTTTCTTTCTTGAAAGTAGTGTAGAATCTAATCTTTTTTTGTTCTTTTTCTTTTTCCTTCCCTTTTGGGAAGGCAAGCCTCCATCTCCTTGTATCTGAATTGGACATCTATTGGCCAAATCTAATAGACAACAAGCTCAACGAAAGGTCTTGGAACTACGAATGGGAAGCACATGGAAAGTGTTCCGATTTTGCTACTAATCCTGTAGGTTATTACCAGGAAAGCTTGTCATTGGTAAAGAAGCATGTTGTACTACAAATCTTGGCCAATGGTAATGAGAAGCAACTCAATATACTTCAATATTTTAAGTATAATTAATTTCTTTCTTTTCATTCTTTTTATTTTCTTCGTTTGCAGGTAACAGTTCCCCTGACTGGAATACAAAATATGGTGCGGAATCAATTATGAACACCATCCAGCAAAGTTTGGGGTCCAAACTGGAGGTGGTATGTAATCAAAATGCAACTGGAACACTTCAATTGTGGGAAATCCGTATATGCATTGATCAGAAAACATTTCCAAACCTTGCAAATTGCAAAAAGAACTATTCTGGTTGTAATAAAAATGATCTGATAATATTTACTCCTAGTTAAGAGGAGGAGGGGACAACAGAGTTTAAATAGCACTGTGGTGAGGTTTTTTAGAAGGGAGGGTTGGTGCTGCAAAGGTGGTGTAATATGTTCTAGTTTGTGGTTGGGTCTGGATTCAAGGGAGTGTTTGCTACTAGAGTGGGGTTGTACTAATTCCTTTTGCTTTTCCAACCTTATGAATAAATTTTATGTTTATCTTAAAAAAAAAATTTCACATTTTGTATTTTAATCTAATACTATTCTGGAGTGTTGCAGAACACAGAACACAAGGGAATACTAAGAAGATGATGTTGATATCAAGGGCATAAAGATAGATGAATCACAAAAACTTGTGTAATTCCCTAAGTTTTAACATAACATGGTGCTCATATTGATAGGCGTAAACACATGTGAACCGGATAGTGTTTGGCCCAACTTCTATTTTTTAGAAAATTAAGCAAAAGTATCTAAAAGTTTTATTTTAATTCAAGATGTTGATATATGTATATATAACTTGTCACACTGTAAGGACAAATTAGTATTGTGTCCATATTTATTTGGACAAAAATATCCCTTTCATTACAAATTAGAGGATACTTTTGTAATAACAATACAACCAAGACTTTGTGACTAAAAGGAAAGTAAATTTGACTCCCATTTGGGGATTGCAAATTTCAAATCAATGGCAATTTCCATTTTGACACCAGAAGGAAGAAAAATTAAAAGAAACATCAAGAAATTGAACATCACTCTGTAATGGACTATTATCAACTACAAAAACTACCACATCATTGGCGTGCATCCTTAGGAGTTATGTAGTTTCTGCTCTCAGTGACTGTGGAGTTGGTGAGGACATCTGGTGCGATTTCCCAGCTCCCACTTCTCCTTCCCTTACCTTTGTGCAAAATACTTCAGGAAAATTATTCAAACAACGCCGATTGTAAACATTGACCCTGTTGTCAGCTCTGTACCGGAAATTTTCATAGGTAGTCTGGAAGGGCATGGTTTAAGATGTTCAGCCAATTCCAAAGAGAAAATCGTGAGTATACAAAGTTCAACCCATCTCCATCTCATTCCATAATAATACTAAGATGATTATGACAAGGATGATGATGCAGAGGAGAATAAAAAAAAGAAGTTGATGATTATGATCATAATGCTGTGAAGGTCTATTCAAGAATTCCAATATTAGATGTGATCAAATTCAATCCAAAAAATGTGATCAAGTATACGTCAATCTGGAATTCTTGAAGAGTACGCAACCAAATTAACCAAGTTATATTTTCAACTTTCCCAGTATCTTCCCAAGTCCCAGAATTATCCAATGAGACATGGACAATGTCATAGCTGGATTTTCCCAACTCCCCCCCTCCCCCACCCCTCACCACCGCCCCAAAAAAAAGGAAAAACGGCATTAAGAACTTGTCACATCCTATTAATAATCAGAAGCCAAAAGTTGATACAAAAAAACGAGTTACTTGGGAAAAGAAAGCAAGAGAAACAACTCCATGGAAGCCAGCCAGGTAAATCACAGAAATAGCAACCAGTAAAATGACAGCAAAGCAATCAACTATGAAATACTCGGTTGATCAACATTCCCGAAGGTTAAACAGTACACCAAACAACAATTCCAGGGAGAAAGGCCCAGTTTTGTTATGTTGGAGATGAATTTATTATTAGTATTTGCAGTAAGAGTAGAAACACTGCAGAAAACAGTATGAAACATAAAACAATAACAGCTTGCTATGCTTCAAAAATTTCAGTGTTCTACAATAGACAGTTGAACACATAGTCCTCTTATAGAACTGCAACCTAATATTTATTAATTTATCAAGGTTTTTCCCCTCCAAAATTCTCTCCGGTATTTTCATTAACTTCACTTTCGGAAACAAATTATAAACTGCATTCCTATATGAAATAGTTAATTGTCATGCGATCGTTGGTGACAGACCATAAGAAGAAACTCTATTTTTTTCTTGTTCATTAGCCATCAGAAGAAACACTGTTAATCTAGAACTTAAACTGCAGCCGCACTGTATATGAATCTACTACAGATGAAAGGTGAGCTCATTTTTCTGTAATAACTAAGAAAAACAAAATTTTTCCTCTACAACCAAAAATATAATCCCAATGAGACATCAACTAACCTGGTTTGTGCCTATGAGGTACAAATGGAACCCCGCAAGTCCCCCAACAGACCACAAACAATAGACAATTAGTATGATGGACGATGAAGATTCTTTAATTGCCTTCCAGACTGTACAATGGTGATTATCCATCAGAACCTTAATGTAGAAAGTTGACATGGAAAACACAAAGATGCAGAGAAGGGTTTTTATTTTTATTTTTATGAAGAGCCGGTAGCCACCCTCGTAGCGACCCCGTCCCAAGTTTATTAATAAGCCCTCACTTATGGCGGAGGAAAACCATGGTTACAAGTAAAACATCTGAGAGATTATAATATGACCAAAAACCAACCCTCCCAAACACAGACCAAACGAACTATAAAGAAAATGAACAGACCAAGAAAAAACCAACAAGACGAAACAGGCCTGTGTGGAAAAACAACCTCTGAGAAGGCCTAAAGAAACTTTCAACAAACAAAAGCAACCTAACGTCTAATAGTCGGCAAACCAGACTTATCAATAGGAAGAATACCCTTTAATAACCTCGGAAGCTGATGTAAATTTTCATAAGATTCATTATTGCCTCGTTTACCGAGCTTAGCCAAGAAATCTGCCACTTGATTACCTTCACGTAATTGATGAACAATCTGAGCATTTATCCCTTGCATCTCTTTAACACACTCTTCCCAAAAGTCCCATAAATACAATAGAGTGCACCTACCCGCTCTAAACCAGTCAACAATGGTTTTGGAGTCACTCTCAATAATAACATTAAAATACAAAAGACTTTTGCACAACTTAATGCCATCAAACACATCCCTCAGCTCTGCTGCATTGTTAGAGCCAAAACCGTAATGACTAGAAAAAGCTCCTCTAAAGTCACCATGAGCATCTCTCAGGATACCACCACCCCCTGATGAGCCCGGGTTATTTCTAACACTGCCCTCACAATTAATTTTAACCCAACCACAAGGGGGTTTCAACCACCGCACTAGCCTACATTTTCAGACAGTGGCAGCTATGGGCGAAACCAAGTTAAACTCAGTCATCAAGCGAACATCTTGATCAGACAAAGTTTTGAGCACCTTCAATTCTGTAGCCAGTCTTTTAAGCCATATTTTAACCGACCTCCAAACTTGTTCTACCAAGCTTTCATCCCCTCCATTCTGGCTTTACATCTACTATTCCATAAACACCATGTAATAATGAACGGAAGCAGACCAATTAAATTACCAGATAATGAAGCCTTCTTTGCCATTGTCATCCATGCGTAGAAAGTAGCCTTCCAAGTATCAAAATGTAGACATGGCACATTCAACAATTTACTTGCACGGTCCCATATCTGAGCAGTAATATTTCTGGTAGCTAAGACATGATCAATCGATTCCCTGCCTGGCGGACAGCAGCAGTCACAGGCCGACATAAGATGCAGAGAAGGGTTGATAAAGAAAGGAATATAAAGAAGTAGCAGTACTTTCGCTGCCACTACACAACACAACTACGTTATGCTACCATTAAGGGAAGCAAACAAGAATCTAACAGAACAAACGGGGTATGCACAAATCACAGGTTTTCGATGGCATATAGATCAGCATACCAATCCAATGCATTGGCCCACCCAAGGGCAGTGATGATCAAACCGTTCCACACAATTGTTGCAAATTGAACAATGAGAGCGGCAAGGAGGACAATAAAGCATGCATGTATCACAATACTTCACTCGCACAGGAATGCCATTAACAAATACTTCTTTTGTTCGAGGGAATTGAAGGCTGGGTGTTTGTCTTCCACCAACCTCAACCGATGCAGATGTACCATACCAGAACTCTTGCTCTGGTGGATGTGAATTACGGGGAATGATACCTGGGTCTCGGGCCGATGTGAGGAAAAGAATAACCAACACTTGTCGAAATCAACTACACGATTAAAAATAAGGGCAAAATATCATCCAAGAGATATGCCCTTTCCTATGAAGAGGGATGGCTTCTGATCTGATACGTTAAACTTAAATAAAAACCCCATTCAGGTATATTCCATTTCTCAATGGTAATTTTAGAAACTTTACTGGTAATGTTAATTTATGGATCCCACACTTATATTGATGTTATCAATGAAGCTTCTCAAAATTACCGATGAAGTTTCTAACTGGTCTAAACCATTGGATTTAGACCTAAGCAAGTTGTTAGACTAGCACATCAATATATGAAATACATAGGAATTTCATTTTGTCAAACACAAATCAAGAAAATAAACCTACCTTACTCAAATAGATATGTTAATTAACCAAATTGACGATCCCCTTCCCTCATCAACAAGAGGTCCCACTACAATTGAAACATTTCATTCAAGCAAAAAACAAAAGTCAATTTAACTACAGCTTTTTTAACAAAGCACCTGCCTCCCACATTGTAGCTTCTCTCACCACAGTGCAGAAACAGTGAATGGCTAGCAAACATGATAAGCACTAACCTCCCCATCTGACTACTTTCATGGGAAGTAGGTACCTCCCGTTGAGTAGCACATCCTCTGAATCTAGAATAAGGTTCTTTAATGTCCATATTTTTTAGAATTAGCAAGTAACAGAACCAATTAACATGGGGCAAATGCTTTCTTGAACAGTTATAATTACGTGAATACTTTCACGAAACAAACATTTTAATGATAGACTATAATTGTTTGACAATACATTAAAATTGATTATTGTTTCATATATATCGCAAATACTTTTTTTGCGACAAATATTCGTCGCATAAACTCCATCGCAAGAAAGGTAGTTACTGATAATATTATCTAAGTCCGCAATGTTATCCCTCGCATTTACTCAAACAATTTAAAAACAAAAAGTTAAGAAAAAAATATTATTTTAATGATATTAACAGCGACGAAAATCTGTTGTAGATATTATTTTCAGTTATGTTTTGATATATTTTTTTTTTCGGCTATCGAAAATTTTGTCTGAGAAAAATAAGTGACTCAGTATTTTTCCAAAAATAATACTCCTAACAGAGTGTTATGGAGTATTGAACCTACAAGTCAGCTATTTGAAAACTAAAAATAGAAACAACAAATTGAGCAATCATTAGATGGGCTAAAGCCCATGAACTTTTATGTTTAAATAAAACTAGGCTTCCAACCAAATTTCCATTTAGTAATAAAAGAAGAAGAAAGCAGGCTTTGGGCTGGTTATGGTTCATTTTCGTTTCAAATCTAAATTTAGTTTTAGAATCGGTCTTGGTAGAGATTAGATATCAACCACTTCTTCCATTCGAAATAACTAACACATCAAAGATAAATACAATTGAAAAAAAAAAAACTTTACTCTATACCTAAAACCTAAAAAAGATGGGAAAAAAGAGCAACTATCATTTTCCAGAAGACGTGGTGATGGACATCCAGCTGAGGCTTCCTGTGAAATCATTGCTTCGATTCAGGTGTGTTTCCAAATCTTGGTGTGTTCGTTTTCAAAACCCTAATTTTATAACCACCCATCACCTCAAGCAAAATGCCCTAAACGGCCATAACTATGCCAATTCTAATTTGACCGTTCAACAGTTTCTTGGCAACGGACGGCTGTGTGAAAACAATTTTCGCATTTATCCTATATATTTCACATCTCTTAACACTGATTTTAATATGGATGAGGAAATTATTCTTACCGCAAAAGAGAATATTTACATGCCCTTCACCAATAATTGGTTAAATGGTCCGACTGTTATTGGTCCTGTTAACGGCATCGTCTGTTTGGTGGATACCGATAGGCTTGGCCTATGGAATCCGGCTACCAGAGAATTCAAGCTTCTCCCTGAATCCACTGTTAAACGTCCCCTCCTAAAAGAAACCCATGATAGTCCTTCTACAGATGCTGTCGGATTCGGTTTTGATTCAAAAACTAATGATTATAAGGTTATAAGATTTATTACAAATTTTACCAGTGAAGATGTTGACAAATTTATGCAAACAGAGATATACAACCTAAGTAATAATTCATGGAGAGAAATTCCATATCCATGGGGAGATTATCATGTTGATTCTGATCTCAGTTCTGACCTCAGCCCATATGTAAATGGAATGTATCATTGGAAATCCGGAATAATTCATGGTTATTCATATAATGTTCGGGTAATTCTTTCATTTGACATGGCAGATGAAGTGTTCACCACCACAAACTTTCCGGACGATATATATGTTGGAGTTTCATGGTTGGATCATGATTGGTATCTGGCGTCTTTTGATGGATGTCCTGCTGCAATCATTCATACATTGGCTATAGAGAAATGCTATGATGTATGGGTATTGAAGGAACTTGGTGTTAAAGAATCTTGGGTTAACCAACTGACAGTTGGGCCCATCTTGGGAATTGAGAGGCTACTAGGGTTTTGGAAGAATGGTAGGGTGCTCATGGAAAACAATGATCACCAACTAGTGTTGTATGACCCTAGCACCCAAAAACTTAAAAATCTGCAAATCACTTTGTATGACGATACAATGAATCTTTTCATTTATGTTGAGAGCTTAGTTTCAATCAATGGAAGACAAGAGGTAACTCATGTGACATTGTCCTAAGTGCTAGCATTTCATTATTTAGTGAACTGAGTAAGAGATGCCTAAAAAGTTGTTTGGCAAGGAATGAAGGCAAAAGAAAAAAAGTGAAAGAAAAGGATGAGAGGGAAGCTAACTAGAATTAAAAGGAGTTATATTTGTGCATTTTTAAGTCAAGATTATGTAGTACATGTTATTTAACATGTCATTACCTCAGTGTACTGTGAATAATAAATAAAGATTATGCCTTCTTTATCCTTAAATTGTTTCTTTGAATCTTTTCACTGTCGTTGATGTTGTTGCTTGTTATTTTGTTGTCCAACTCGAGCATCACTAGCAGGGACAGATAATTCATTGGGGAATGGCTATCCGAGGTTTTGTCAACCCCCTTTACAAGCAAGTTAGATAACATCAGCAGTTTTGACAACTGCTGAAGCCGAAATGGTCTATACTGGCTGGCTGTTAGAATCGTTGAGTTTTTCAAAAATCAGAAAGTAGGTGTTATAAGTGAAGAGATAAAAGAAAAATATAAGGCCCAAAAAAGGTGGAAAATATTAAGTTCACCCTATTCTCTATCAGCTCCCTCTCTCTGCTCTCACTCCCTCTCGATCCCATTCTCAACCTTACTTCCATTCATTCTTGCTTGATATCGTGATCTCTCTTGCTCAATTTCTCTTCGCAATTGAGCTTGATTTCTCTCTGCAATGGATCACTAGCTTTGTTACTTGATCACAAGATAGACCTTGATTTACTTATTCGACTAGTAGAGGTAATACTTTTTTTCTCTTTCATTCTTTTTTAGTTAAAATTTTAGGTGGATCTCCATTCGAATGATGAGGCATTTTATTTTATGTTTTTGATATTCTTCTAGCATTCAACAGCTAGTTGACGCAGGAGTGATTTACAGTACTCTAACTCCTACCTTGGGTCATAAACAGGTATGTTTAATTGATTAACTTTCATTCATACAGATAGCTTCGGTGCCTATTTTAATTCTTTTACTAATAATTTCTCATCGAGTGATTCCCTATTTTCTAATATTTTGAATCTGATAAGAGATGGATTATCATAATAAGGGTTTTAATAATTTAATCTCATCCTAAACCATAAATTCCTCTTCCCATGTACTATTCGATTAATTCGTCATTGTAAAATTTTCAACCTATGTCTAGCATTATAGATATTCCACGCAGTAACTCTATTTTGACTGGAAATCCATAGACATACTATTTTCATGATTATATATTAAATATGAGATCTTAACAAACTAATGTTAACAGTGAGTTTTGCTGGTTTGATATTGGTCTGTATATGCTAATATTGTTGTACTGTTTTATACTTCAGTTTTTATCACTTTTCTTTTTAATGCCTGCTCATTGATTATGGAACTAATGGCATCACTTATGGGGACTCAAAGCAAATGCAATTGAATTTGTTAACCACAATCTAACATCAGCCAACAATTGTTGCAAACCAAGTAAACTCATATGTGCTATCTTTTTTTTTTTTTTTTTCATGCTTCTATATGAGGCCAGACTTTACTTTTTGCAATTAATGGAGGTGAGTACCTCTCTTTTCCCACGTGGATTATATGTCATGTTATGAATGCTAGTGAACTGTAGCAATTTTGTGATGGTGCACAAGCCAAATTAAGATACGTGATGGCATGTGCCTGAAATCATTTCAATGCTCCTATAAAATATACTTGTATGTAATTTAAGCAATATGTTATTGTCCATAGAGACGTGAATTCATGTGGTAAGTTAGTCAATTCACCTGGATTTATCACGACAGTTCAATTTTTTCTGAGAAATATGGTTTCTTTCACCTTTAACAGACTGTACTGGTACTCTATTCTGCACAAAGTGTGTCAAATCTTACTCATGAGTTCAATGGTTGTATGGTCTGGTTAAATATACCCTACACCTATAGGTGTTTCCATGATAACACCTTTATCTCCTTCCCATATTGTAGTAAAAAAGCTTAGGGGAAAGAACTAGGGAAGAAGAAAGAAAATCAGTAAGACATTTTCTAGTTCATATATTTTATATGGTGACACATAGTTTGCCAAGGAAATGTCAACTTATCCAAAGCACTACGTCATTTAAGGAAAATTAGAGCATGAGGAGAAGTCCAAGCGTATAAGGAATAACAAAGCTTGAAACGAGAATTGAAACAACGAATAGAACCTGTTCTTCTGGTAAGGAAAGAATGTATGCAGACTTGATTAGTGAGAATTGAAGGGCACACGTGTTGATCCAAAGTAAGGCTTTGTAAAAAGTGGTCTTATAACTTTAATTCTCCCCCCAAAAATGCATAGAAGTATGTTAATGTTTCTATAGCGTTTTTTGGTTGAATTCTCCCCCAGCCTTACATTCTTGGATATCATGGTTGCCATGATCATGTTGTGTCTGGAACTAGTGGTAACCAATGTTCTTTGATGTTGCTTGAATGTTACTTGATATATCATTGACTATAATGACACTCATCTATGCACAGGTGGAAAGAAGTTATTGGCTCCTCAACCCCGTTTGAGTACAAGGGTTTTCTCTGTACTTCAATCTGATATATTAACTCCTAGCACCATCACTGAGGCATGCACCTCTGTGGGGGTAGCCAAGTATGGAAGACCAGTTGGACTGGATGAAAAGATCAAGGTGCATCTGATTGTCATTGGTTCAGTTGCTGTTGATCCAAAGACTGGCGCTTGACTTCGGAAGGGAGAGGTAATGTCGCTACGATCTCAAATGTTGAACATAGCAGTCACATACCAGACATGTTTCTGTGGAGTATATCAAAGCTGTAGTATCTATGCCGGATGATGTTAGACCTTTGGTTGCAGCTTTTCTTTGGGCTGGTCCTTATCTCTTGTGGCAGTAATGGGACAAGGTCTAGGAATCATGCAGATGAGGTTAACATTGTTGCTGATTTAGCATTGCTTTGACAAAACTGTCTCTCTTATGAGTTAAGGCTTTAAAATTTAGACTTTGAATTCAAGGTTAATATTAATCCATCGGTTTAGTGGAATAAATAAATCAAAGTTTTAGAGATCATGCTTTGAATTATAAATTCAACTTATTGTCACCTTGAAAATGGAGTTAATTTTGTGACAATAGTTTTGCTGAGCTCGAATATGGGATGCTACAGTACATGGTAGCCATGGATGACTCAACACCAGTTATAATATCAGGTAGTGCAGTTTCTACTTCTTCTAGATGCGACTCATTGAATGCTTGGAGTGGTGGCTGCTCCCATTCAACAAGGCCTATAACTATTTCATACCAGTATTCTTAATTAGTAACAAGAAAAATATGACTATTAAATAGCATATTTTTACTTTATGATCTGCAGTGTTATTTTTAAAATAGCAGGTCATGTTATAACTCCAGAAAAGGAAAATCTGAATCTACCTTTGACACAAGCTTCCTGATAGCTGCAACAATTACCAGCTAATGATGTTTCACTGTCAAGTCACCCAAAAGTAAATTTCTCTGCTGTCGCAACTTTATTTTGAGGGGTATCCAAGCAAGGAGGGGTATGGATATAGACTTCCTCAAGAAGATCCCCACTGAGAAATGCACTTTTGACATCCATTTGAAATAGAGTCTACCTTCGAATGGCAGCGAGAGCAAGGAGTGTATGGACAGATGTGAGCCTCACCACTTGAGCAAATGTCTCTTCATAATCAATGCCATATTCGTGAGCAAATCCCTTGGCAACAAGTCGGGCTTTATATCGTTCAACAAAGCCATCAAAAATTATCTTGATCTTAAATACCCATTTGCACCCAATAGGAGTTTTCTCAGGGGGCAGATTAACAATATCCCGGGTATGAGTTTTAGCTAGGGCCTGAAGTTATTCATCCATTGTTTTCTGCCGAAGAGGATTAATACTAGCCTCTTTATAGGATTGAGGCTCATGCAGATGAAGTATGGTGGAAAAAAAATGATAATCAGTAAGATGAGAATGGCGATGAGTTACTATGGTAGATCTGTGACAGTGATATGGAGGATGGCTCTCAGAGAGAGTCGGTGCAGATTCATCAGACATAGGAATATCCTCGGGCACAACGGATTGAGTCAGAGAGGTGAGGTTAGCTGATGGTTCTGGAGCTAGAGCTGGGTTTGGAGAGGTAGGATCAGCTGGTGGTTTCAGAACGGAAGGGGTGGTATCGGTTGGTGATTCTGAGGTGGACTCAATAGTACCTGAAATTGGATTCTCAAGAAATAACTCAATAGATGGATCAGTAAAGAATCTAGAGTTAGTGATGGTTGACATGTCAAATGACCTTAAGGAAGAGAACATTTGATGTTCCCAAAAAATGACATGACGAGAGATATGAAGAGTTTTAGAAATAGGATCCCAGCACTGATACCCCTTATGTTCAATACCATATCCAATGAAACAACACAAAAGAGCCCTTGGTTGCAATTTGTTGTGTTCATGTGGTTTGAGAAGAACAAAACAAGCATAACCAAAGACTCTGAGGTCCGAGTAATCAGGAGGTTTACCGAAAAGGCGCTCGAATGGAGACTGATTTTGGATTGTAGTGGAAGGGACACGGTTGATTGTGTACACTACAGTTAAGGCAGCATCACCCCAGAAACGTTCAGGACAGGATGATGAAATGAGTAGAGCACGAACTGTGTCAAGAATATATCGATGTTTGCGCTCAACTCATCCGTTTTGTTGGGAGGTTCTAGGGCACAAGCAGTGGGGGAGCGTGCCATTTTTGTGAAGTAGGGTTAGAAAAGCACGGTTTTTATATTCCATTGCATTATCTGAACGAAAATTTTTTATATTTCGAGAGAATTGAGTTTGAACCATAGAAGAAAAATCAGAATATAGTTAAAAGAGTTCATATCTGCTTTTTATAAGAAACAACCAAGTATAACAAGAATAGTCATCCATAAATATAACAAAATAGCGAGCACCACCCATTGATGCATGAGGAGAAGGCCCCCATACATCAGAATGTACTAAATCAAAAGGTGCAAGGAAGACAGACTGACTCTCATTAAAAGGTAAAGCTGATTGTTGCAAGTTGACAATGAATACAATGAAAAGACTCATGCAGAAATGAACCTAACTGTCCACTAGAAATAAGAGAACGTAGAAGGCTGGATAAAGTGTGACCTAACCGAGAGTGCCACAATTCCACGGGTGAGAGTGGTGGGATGGATGCGGCTAATTAGTTTGGTGATAGTGAGGATGGGACTTGGAGGTGAGTGAGCTCAAAGAGGTGTCCAACTTTACAGCCGGTTCCAAGGAGTTTTCCTGTCTGAGGGTCCTGCACACGACAACCAATAGAAGAAAAATGCAAATGAAGTCTAAGATCACATAGTTATCCAACAGATATAAGGTTAAGCGTAAGATTAGGAACCAAATATATGTCAGGGAGAGACAAATGAGAACTGTCAACATGTCCAGTGTGGTTGACCAACATATTTGATCCATTGGCAGTGTGAATAGTAGGTGCATGCTCATCACGAGTTTTAGAGGAAAATATAGAGGCATCAGAAGTCATGTGATTGCAACAGACAGAATCAAAATACCATCGGGATGTACCTGGTGTAGCTGACATGGCTATATTGTTACCAGTTTTATTTAGAGCCTCGGTAAGAACGGTGTAGAAACCACTCCAATCAAGTGGAGAGCTGGATGAAGTTGGTGTAGCATCAGTGGCTACAGCAGCAACATTCTTTGGCTTGGAATAGAACCGATTGCAGCCCAATTGTCAGTTGTTTAACCCATGATTCTGTAACATCGAGATCTTTCAATACCCATACGTCATAGCATTCCTCTGTGGCCTCCCATTCATAAAAGTTATCAGCAGTACATTGATAAATGATTGCAGCATGACATTCATCAATAGACACAATATACCAATCATGAACTAACCATGTAAATACATCTGGTAATGATGTGGTGGTGAACACTTCATCCGCCATGTCAAATGAAAGAATTACTGGAATGAAATATGAACCATAAGAATGTAATTTGGATTTCCAATGATACACTCCATTTATATATGTGTTGAACATAGAGTTGCCACCAATCTTGTAATTATAAGTAGGGATTTCTCTCCATGAATTATTATTTAGTGTGTATATAACTGTAAAAATTAAAAATAAATCTTACAACCTTGTAATCATTAGTTTTCGAGTCAAAACCGAATCCAACACCATTGAAACAAGATTCAGGAGGATGTTTAACAGTGGATTCAAGGAGAAGCTTGAATTCTCTTGTCGTTGGATTCATAGGCCAAGCCTATGACAATCCACCAAATAGACCATGCCGTTAACGGGACCAATAACAGTTGGAACACTTAACCAATCATTGGTGAAGGGCATGTAAATATTCTCTTTTTCATTAATAATAATAATCTCATCAATATTGTAATGATTATCAAAATCACTCTTAAGAGTTGTTAAATAATAAGAATTAAAACACCGTCCGTCGCCATGAAATCGCTTAAGGAGAATATTAGAATTGGCATAGTTATGGCCATTTAGGACGTGTTGCTTGAGGTGATGGACGGTTATAAAATTAGGGTTTTGAAAACGAGCACACCAAGGCTTAGAAACACACCTGAATCAAAGCAATGATTTCACAAGAAGCCTCAATTGGATGTCCATCACCACGTCTTCCGGTAAACAATTGTTGCTCATTTTTCCCTTTTTTTTTTTTTTGTATAGGAGTAAAGATTTTTTTTTTTTTTTTTTTTTTTTTTTTTTTTTTTTTCAGTTGCGTTTATCTCTAAAGTACTAGTATTTCAAATCGAAGAAGTGGTTTATATTCTATTCTCTATGGTGAAGATTACTTTCCTTTTTGTTAAATTTCTATTATATGGTGGAAATTTATTAGAATCAGTGAAGATTACTACATTCACTGAATTTCTACTATATTATGATCTGCTACTAATTGAATTTCTATATATATTGTGAAGATTATCATTGAATTTCTACTATATATATATATATATATATATATATATATATATATATATATATATAGTGAAGATTACTTTTTTTTTTGGTTGGGAAATTTCTACTATATTGTAGTGATTATCATAATCAATATTGAGAGGTGTGAAATAAAACACGAATATTGTTTTCAAGCCGTCCATGACCAAATTTTTTGATAAATTAAAATCTAAAACTACAACACGTCTCTCTATTTTTTTCTTACTGTATTGTTATATAATTTGACATTTTAATCGTACCACTTGGGTTTTATCTCCAATCCCTAATGTTGGTCGAGTCAAGCGATAAAATAATTTAAAAAATGAAAAAAAGTTTCAAACCCAATTCGTTGATGAATTATTGCATTGGTAAGTCAATTCCTACTCAAAGGAACTAGGTTGGTAGTAGAAGATATGTCAAAATAAACAAATAATTTATCACTTTTACGGAATTTATTTTGAATTTTAATCCATATGTATGATTTATTAAAATATTAATCGAGTAGAAAATTCAAATAACTTAGATTCCAAAAAATAAAAAAGTAGACAATTCCTATGCAGACCACACTTACCATTTTGAAATGGTCCATAACGTAATTAAGTATAATTATATATATATATATATATATATATATATAGAGAGAGAGAGAGAGAGAGAGAGAGAGAGGGTATTGATACTGACCCAATGTTTAGACTGGCTAGTCCGTTTCACTGATAAACGCCATCTTAATCAAAGTTTAGGTCACTTTCATTTTGGAACGTTGACAAAAAAAAACAAAAAAAAAAATAGAAACAAAAACAAAACAAAAACCTGAATTCATCATTTTCTCCTTTTATCTGTTTTTAGTCCCCTATTGATTCTTACCAAGCAAGCATTTTGGGTTCTATTGATTAGAAGGCTGAATGGTAACATGTAAAATTTGACTCCCAAAAACTCTTTTAAGACATCAATGAAAAGGATGCATATAAGAGGTCATCAATGAAAATGGTATTAAGGTGTTGTTTGGGCTAACAATTTAAAGCCAAAAAAAGTTTTATTCCTCCCTTTCTCACAAAATCTACAATAAAACTTTCATTTGTTTGCTTTAAGTTACACTTAAAGTCACCCAAACAACTCTTAAGCCACATGTGAAAAGTGAGAAGTTTGTTTTATTTAAATGGGATAATTATTAACTACTTAAAAAATGGTGATACAAATACACTCGGAATATATGTTCCAGTTTCCTAAAACTTGAATCATTAGGACTCGTTTGGGGTAACTCCTTTAAACCATCTTAAATTAATTCAGTTTTAATCATTCACTTAATTTATTTTTTAGTGTCGCATCAAAAAGACTTATTTAACTTTCAGTTTTTCAGATAATTACAAAATCTTTATACTTCACCTATATCTTCTATAAATAACTATGGGATTTTTGGTCTTTTAACAACCAAAAACTCATTTAAACACATTACTTGGACAATCAATTCCACTTACATCTCCAATCTACTTTAAGCAACTTTGCTTTAATCCCCATTTGAGTGAAACCCAAAACCATGCCTTAATAATATAAAAAATGAATAGTAACATGTAAGAGTGGAAACATAACTTATTAAAAAAATTACATTTGTCACGTTTTCATTGGTTATTATTCTCTAATAGACAAGTGAAGTGATCGTTGGTAAAAATTCGTGTTTAACACAATGCCATGAGAGATACATGACACAAGGTTCATTTTGCCATTGAATGAAAATAAAATATATTTTTTCTATCTCTTCTAATAATATTTAACGGTGAGATGGACTCTTGTGTCATGTATCTCTCATGACACTGTGTCAAACAATAACTTTTCGATCGTTGAAGTTTCTTATTTTTATTGCTTACAAAAATGCAAGAAAAGATTACAATCGTTCCATGTTACCGACAAACTTTAACTTTTTGTCTTTATTATACGAACTTTAATTTGTTTCTTTTATTCAATGCAAATATATTTATATACTTTGGGATGCATGAATTTGGATTTACAATTTCATAATATTACAATTCAATTTCAAATTCATTACTTGGTTTTCTTAATTAAGTTTAAATTTCGATTTGAATTTTATTTCAAAATTGTTGAATTCCAAAACTTTGTGTTTGAGATTTTACCTCTAAAATTTATTTACTTAAATTTTAGGTAAAAAACACAACTACAACAATTAAATCGACAAAACAAACAAAGAATAAGGACACCAAAAATTAATATGGTTTGGTAAACTACTACTAGTAGAATAAACAATATTAATTATTGTTATTCTTGCTTTTAGTTTGTTTTTCCTATTTAATTGTTGCGCTTGTGTTTTTTGTCTAAAATTTGAGTAGATTATTTTTAGAGGTAAAATCCCAATATTAAGTAGGAAATATAGGAAGCAAAATAATCATCGACAACATTAGACCAAAGCAAATATATTTACTTAAGCTCAAAGCAAAGTAAGAAAACAGAACAAACATGAAATAAATATTGCATGATTACTATAACAGACCAAATCAGACGAGCCCACCTAAGATGGAATCGTCACATTTTAACATTAAGTACAGACTTATATGCAACAATTCATAACTCAAAACATTTTTACTTCATGTACACCTCAATTCATTTTTGAAGAGATACAAAAAAAAAAAAGTACAAAAGTAAACATGTTTAAACACAAGTGGGCTATGTTTAAGTGAGTGTTCTTCTCCTTCTCAAATAAAAAATCGAGGCTTTCTAAAGTTGATTTCAAACTAATTTAAACTTAATTACATTTTACACCTAAAACATGATGGATGTCATTTTTATATCCTAATTCATCCGCCATTTGAAATCATTCGGGTGAGTTGTGTGTTTTGAATAAGAAATTGTTTATTGGACTAAATCTTTGAGGATTGAATGCATTGGCACCATCCAAACATGAGATCTTTCTCACTCTTCAGGAGTCGACAACATTTATACACTCGATTCACATGAATTTGGTCCAAATAAGAATTTTTTATTTAAAACACAATTTACAAAAAATTATGTGCTACGTCAAAAACACCGTTGTAGTCTCATCTACTCATAAAGTTTGTAAACCTGAGGTAATCTTGACTCTATTATTATACATCTTGAGAATCAACAAGAATGAATTAGTTGGTTATTGTTTTAAATATAAATGTTTGAAAATAAATTTTTGAATAAAAATGGTTTAAACGTATTTGTTCTTTTCAAATCTGTCCATTCACATGATAATGTATTTTTTTTCAAGGTGAATGCTACAATTAATAGACAATTTATTGTTTGGTCCCGTGCAGTAAAAGACTTTAGAAATGGATGCTACAATTAATAAAAAATTTATTATTTGGTGTAGTAAAAAGACTCCTCAAGTCAAGTCACACTTAAAATGACATATATCTCAAGACTAATTAAATAAAATATGAGTTTTATAATAGATACCAGTGTTTTCAGAGACGAGGGCATTGGACGAGGCGTTTTGCCTCAATGAGGCGAGGTGTAAGCCCTGAGGCGTTGGGGCGTAAGTCTTTTGAAACGTTGAGGCGTTTTGAATAAAATAATATTAATTAAATTATAAAAATACTAAAAAATTAAAATAATATAAATTAATTAATTATCAATAAATTTTACTAACTTAAAGCCTATTAATGAATATTTATCAAAATATTTCACAAACACACGTTCACATCACAAACACAATGTTAAGTGGTTGATTTTTACACACTTACAATAATATAAAAAATTCACATACATCTCATCTTTCATCAATAAATCATAAATCACACTTCAAAAATTAAATTCTAATTTTTAAATTGACCAATCTATTCATCACAAGACACAAACACGTTCCAAATTCAAAAAAAAATATAAAAATAATACAATGTTAATGGTCAAATGTTTACTGATTAGTATTTATACACTTGCATTGGTATAACAAATTCACATATATAAATCTATTAAAAACAACAAATTAGATAAAATAGATAATGCAATCCTAATGATGTTATAAAATGATATTAATAAAATACATAGTATATAATATGGAGTCTATTTAATGAATTAGTTAATCAATGAAAACAAATGAGGAAAAAAAAACAGTGGACATAAAGCGGAAAAAAAAACATTGGAAACAAAGGCGGAAAAAAAAAAAGGGAAACAAACGCAATTGTTGGGTATCGAACCCAAGGCTGTAAGACAGGATAATATTTACTTACCAATAGAGCACCAATGCGGATTTGTTGTTAACAAACATATATATAAAATATACGCCCCAACAATTATGCCCTTGGGCTTTTTGACTGGATTTCGCTTTGGGCGCGCCCCAAACCCGTTTTTTAAATCATCGATAGATACTAATAAAACTTTCTGATAATTACTAATAAATTAAACTTCCATTTATCCAAGAATTAAGATCTGACATCACACGGTACCAAACAATAGCAAGCACTACTATTATTTATTTATTTTTTATTGAGAATAGCAATAACTTAGCCTGTAAGTAGGGTTATATAAAGAAAAACTATATTAAAAGCAGATCATGATCCGTGAACCACGCAAAACTCAACCGTCCATGACAAAAACTATTTATTGACAAAAACTATATTTCTGTAGACAACAAGACAGGTAAGTACTGTTCCCATTTGGGCACCATCGGTTATATATAAATAGCCTCCATTCCCCCAAAACAACATCCATCTCCAGATATAATCATGGCTGAGGAGAAGCACAAACACCACCTCTTCCACCACCACCAGGAGGAAGAAAAGCCGACAGTAGATGTCTACTCAGAGACTGCTGTTTACTCTGAATCTGCTTACCCTTCCAGCGATGGCACCAAAATTGATTATAAAAAAGAGGAGAAGCACCACAAGCATCTTGAGCACTTTGGTGAGGCTGGTGCTGTTGCTGCTGGCGCTTATGCCTTGGTAATTAATTAATTTATCTAGCTAGCTCTATTATTAATTATGCCTTGATCTAACTTTTCAAAGAGTTTTAGTTTCAAAAAACATAAGTCGAACATAAAAAAGGATTTTTGCAAAAATTCAGAGGCTGGACATGGAATGAAGCATCACCACATGAGAAACATGAGAAGAAAGAAACCAAGAAAGAAGAGGAAGATGAGAAAGACATTAATAAAAAACAAAAATACATTAATTTATCTAGCTAGCTCTATTGTATTTTTGCTTTTTTATTAATTTTCTTTGTGTTGGTTAATTTTGGCAAATTAATTAGCATGAGAAGCACAAGGCAAAGAAGGACCCAGAGCATGCCCATAGGCACAAGATAGAAGAAGAGATTGCTGCTGCAGTTGCAGTTGGGGCAGGAGGATTCGCATTCCATGAGAAACATGAGAAGAAAGAAACCAAGAAAGAAGAAGAGGATGCTCATGGAAAGAAGCATCACCACATCTTCTAATTAAAACTATATATGTTTGTAACCAACTACTCTAAATAATGTCGTGTGATGAGTGACTTTTGTGAATTCTTCCTCTGTTGGAACCTGTCTTTGTTTGTTTATTTAAAATCCAGTGTGATCTGATCTGCTTCTCTTTCTCTTCTTACGCATGCAATATTATGAATAATATTTTTTTAGTTTACTACTTTATCTTTTGGGTATTATCTCAAATCTTTTTTCTTTCTTTTTTTAGCAAAGAATGATTTTTTTTCCTTGTATGATCAATATCAAAATTTGTGCTAATAACCCAAAAGGCATATGGCCATAAAAGATACCAATCAGGTTACACAATGGTTTATGATTTAATAAACAGAAATTTGGTCAAAGATCTCTAAAAGAAGATTTTAAAATAATCAAAGCTAAAAAACTTTTAAGAAACTGAACTCCTCAAATAAAGTGTTTTTACAATTATTTTACTAAATATAAAATAATTTTTAGCTCAACAGTTATTTTATTAAAAAAATTTTAAAAACCATCTTAAAAGTTATATATAAATTACAAGCAATATTTAACCTATAATAAGAAGTAAAAAGACAATAATAAAGTTATGCCCACAAAGAATATACATACATTATACAAAATGGTATTTAATAATAAAAAATATTTATGTAGAATGGGTATGTGGTAGCTAGAATAATCCACTTGTACCATTTATCATTGTCATGACTAAATAAACATGACTTAAAAGCTGAAAAATTAACTCATACATATATATATATGTATAGATATGTCATGTAATTTCTTTGTTTTTTATTTGGGTATCTTTTACAGTTTATATGGTTTTAAATACTACCATATCAAACCAACTAAATTTACACACACACACACAAAAAAAAAAAAAAAACTCTTTTTCCCCCTTCTGTTCAGATATCAATCTTTACTCAATTGGTTAAGTTGTTTTTCTTATGATCTTTTAATTTGACACTTGCTTTTTTCTTGCAGGTCGAGATTCGAGAATTAAAAAAATAAACTAAAAAATAAAGAGCTTTTCATCTGAAATTGTATATAACAAACATGTTTATCTCATGATTAGGCTCCCCTCTTGGTAGTAGTTGGTACGAACAAAATCTTACACAATTTGAAGCCCTAAGAAATACCCAGATTCAAATTTAAGTGTATTTTAAAACACTTCCTAAATTAGAATAAATAATTAATTGCATCAAGCCAATCCCTCCACTATAAACAGACCCCTCTTCTCAAATTATGATTTCATTCCAGAATATATACAAATCTCCTCTCTCTCTCTCTCTCTCAATCTTCCCTGTGCATAAAAGGATGGCAAGCAACACAGTAGTTAAGGTCATGTGTTCAATTCTAGTTCTGTGCTATTCAGCACAACTGAAATCGGCTGTGCGTTATATTGTAGGTGACCAGCTTTGTTGGAGGCCAAATGTGAATTATTACAGTTGGGTTAATAGCAAGAGCTTTCAGATAAATGACCAGCTTGGTAAGTTTTATTTTATTTTTCATTTGCAGTTATTATTATTATTATTAATTATAATAATTGGTAGTGGTGGTAAATACAGTAATTAATTTTGTTTTATGGTTATTATTATTACAGCTTTTCTTTATGAGAAAGGTCGGCATAACGTGGCATGGGTAACTCAATACAGATTCATAGATTGCAATGCAACAAGAAACCCTCTGCATTACGATAATAGTGGGGATACATCCATTATTCTGAATACTTATATGATTTTTTACTTCATTTCTAATAATGAATGCGATAGCGGTACGGTTTTTTCACTCATTATACCCTAAATAAGTGGTGGATTAAGACACCAAATAAAAGGGATCTATTCATAATAGAGTAATTTTTTTTTATAGAAAAAATATTGGTCAATTGCAATTTATTACAATGACAGATTTAAACTTGAAACCTCTCTATTTAGAAAATTTGTACTACTATATATGGTTAATTATTGATTTGAGTTATATCCTAATTACTACTGGGAAAATAATTTCTAGTTTTATTTAGTAAAAAATCATGTAATGATTTTTGTCCCACAAAAATAGACTATCAGAATCACTAACAAAGTTTAGTCGGTGAAAAAATCAAAGTTGAGGACCTTATGACCTGAGGTTTGACTTTTGTTGATTGGATTGTTTATCTAATTTATATATTGATTATTTCTTCTATTTTAGATTGGCACTATAGTAATATTATAGGTTGCGTCATAAGCTTATATTGTTATTAAATTAATCATTATATTTGTAAATAAAATCATTTTAATTAAAAAAATAAAACACCAAAATTGACATCTCCATTAAAAAAGGAAACTTGAAATTAGATCCTAGCCTCTTGATTTAGTAGTCATTTTTGAGTGTTTACTCTTTTATATAGGAGATATGTGTTTGATCATTTTTCCCATTGATGTAAGAAAAAAACTAAAGGAAATTCAGAATGAACCAAAATATCATATTCATAGAAACATTCTTTACTTGCAAGGACATTTCTTGGAGAGAAAAAAGGAAAGAGAAATTAAAAATCAAACTTGACATTTAAACTTAAACAGCACAATTCATACATGATTAAGTAGTGATCATAGCATATATTATTACTCGGCTTTAATAACCAAAATAACTCTTAATTAAGGGCTAATTATTTTAAATTTTGTAACATGGAATCAAGGCACCAACTCTTTGGTGGGAGAAAAAGCAGGCCGCACCAAATTTGCAAGCCACAGAGGAAGGGATTGTTTGAGTGTCATTGTTTTTTGATAATCACAGTAGCCTTTGAGTATGTCACTCTTTTCCTTGGTAAACCCAAGTGAGTGAATCATGGTTGACCAGCATTCTAATTTGGTAAAGGAATTTATAGCTTGGCAACATCCTTCGCCTATGTGAGTCGACTCACTATTAAGGAAAAACATAATGATTTCTCCTGTGCACGATTCAATCTGAATCAACGATTCCCAACAGGTTGTTGTTGATGATGATGATGATACATAAGCCTCTCGTGGGTTGACCCGATCCACATAGCAGGCTCCATTAGTGGTCATCTTATGGAGTAGATGGGCTCCATTATCAATGCTACAATGCTGCTGGCCATTAAGGCATTAACCTTGGGATGATTAGTGAACTTCATTTCTAAGCAAGCTTACATTCTATTTGGAATCTTGATTAGTGGACTATCCTCCTTTTGACGAGTATGAAAAATGGTGTATCATGTGTAGAATATAAGGCCCAATTTCAGGAAATTATAATTCCTATTTATTGTCTGAAACTCATTGATGCAGAAGACTTTGCTGCAAGTGCCAGCAGTACTGGAAAGCAATTTTTTTTGCAAATTGTTCCCCAGCAATCTTTATTTTTTGAAATATTATACTAATGCTTCATATGCTAAATATAATAAAAAAAATTAAAAGCAACACATTAAATTATTAATATTTTAATGTCTCTCGGAAATTCAAATTTCAAAGATCCAAATATCCTACACTAAATCAAATCCCTAACTAGTAATACTAGTTACATAATTAAATTCAGGTTCACGGGTTACAAGTTGAGTTAATTAGAATTGCAAAAACTTCAACCTTAACCCAACAGTATTGTTATGAAATAAAAATTACACATTCTTGGTCGGCAATGGCTTCAATTATATTTATATATCCATTGATCATTTTCCAGTGGCACCAAAATGGGTCTTAATTTCTTCAGACATGAGAGCATAACTAATGGGTTTAAAAATTGCAGTGTTTTGCATCAAAAGATATACTACTATATATACGTAACTCAAAATAACACAACCCGTTCATATAATATAAACTATTACTGCTAGAATGAACATTTGAAAATTTGATTAATATATAGTAAAAGTAGTTTTATTTCAAGGAACAGATGAAGATTTCAATAGTGGGGAATTAATGGTGATGATCCCCATGGTCGATTTCATGATCACAGTAGCCTAGGAGAATGTCACCTTCTTGAGTGGTGATGCCAAGAGTAAGAAGCTTTGTTGGCCAACACTGACGTCCAATTGTATAAGTTATAGCTTGTTAACAACCTTTGCCTATGTGAGTTTCCCCATTCAGAAAAAACAAAAAAAAAAAACAGGATAAGCTCTCCAGTGCATGCTTGAAGCTGAACCAATGAGTCCCAGCAATTCATTGTTTCTTCATCCAATTTCAATCGATTCACAAGACTGTAACTTGCGCCTCCAGGGTTCAGTACTGCTTGTGCCTCGGTCACATACAGGTGTCATATTGATCATCAAAGCAAGGAGAAGAGTGACCAAAAACAGCTTGTAAGTAGTAGTAGCCATTTTTTGATTGAGGGACAGATTGATTTATTAATCAGAGTTTGGTAATGTTAGGCTTTATATAGGCATGAATGTTTATATGTTATACAGTATCTTTATTCAGTATTATTGTTTATTGAACCGGAAGGTTTTCCAGATTTAACTAATTATTTTACTGCTGATGGAGTATTGTGAAATATTTGAGAGCCTCAAGGTCAGAATTTCATTCAAAGATTTCCATGGTAAGTTGGTTGAGTATGCCTCTGTTCCTCATGAACTGTTTCATGTTTTTAAGTTAAACAATAATCATGAGAGACATACAACCACAACAGACAACAATCCACACATCTCAGGCCATTTAGTCAATGAAATCACACCGGATCGACATGAAATGGAAATTTTATTTAAGTCTCTTTATGTTACCAATAGATTTCCAAAGAATTACCCGTGGAGTTCTAGAGTAAAAAAAAATATAGTATGCTTTATTGTATGTCCTAAATGTACAAGTATCCGTACTCGTTAAACAAGTGCAGCATGCCAAGTAATGTGCGGTACAGATGAAACAAAGGAAAAGAAAAACAATAACAAAAGCTCTTAAGTGAAAGGGGAGAGCTTTTTGATCGTCAGATAGAGAGAAAAAAAGAAAATTCTTCAATCATGTCTCTCTCTCTGACGGTAATCTAGGCAAGAACTTTTTGTTAAAGTGCCTTCTCTTTTGCATGTTATAGTTACCTAGAATTAACTATAATTGCTAGATTGATCATGTGACACTTTGACTCCTCAAAATTAATATGTTCCTTTCATAGCCTTTCATATCTATCAGTTGCTAATATCATGTACTAATTAAATTTATATTCCCAGCTTCCACTTCTAGCACTGCTCTATCATCTTTGCATTTAGCCCTATAAATAGAAGCATTTGGTTTTGGTACTTCATTCATCTTTGGTAGTAAAGCTAATTAGTGTAGAATCCAACTTGAAAACTCCCAAAATTAAGTTGAAGCTTTGCTATATATCAATGGCTGATCGAATGACAGCACAAGTGTTAGTTCCATTCTTGGTAATGAAGGCACAAACTCCCAAAAAAATGCTTTGATTGATGATGTTTTAAATTGATTTTAATATTTGGATAAATAAGTGCTTACAGTATTATTTACTGTATCATTTTTTTCTATTAATATACAGAAACGAAGCTATAAAGAGAGTTGCCAGGAGCCAATTCCCTCTTCCAAGAGAAAGTTGAATTCTCATTGCCTTGTTTAAAGAGAGATGTCTTTAACCACTAGACAAGAGAGCGTTTTTGCTCGGCGACTTCCATCATACAATGTTCATAGGAGCTGCATATTAGGGTTTCTATATACTGACTACTGCTTGATACAATAGTAGGAGCTGCATATTTATAGGGTACCAGAGTGTCATAGTAGGACAAGAGTTTCCTATTTATGCAAGAATGTCCTAGTAGGACAAGACTAGAGTTTCCTAATATTGTTTATATTATGAATATATACATTTACACATCTCCCTCAATTCGAATGGGGTGAAACCATAGAGAAATTGTTTTTATGTTAGAGAAATCGGGGTGAAGACAACCCTTTTGTGAATATATCGGCAAGCTGAGTATCAGTGGGAATATAGTGAATTTGAACATCTCCTTAGGCTAATTTTTCACAAACAAAATGAAAATCAATCTCAATATGCTTGGTGCGAGCATGAAAAATTGGATTAGCGGCAAGATAAGTAGCACCAATGTTATCACAATAAACTCGAATTGTTCAAGAACACATATAAGTCATAGAGAAGCTAACAAATCCAATAAGTCTTAGCGACAACATAACTAAGGGATCTATATCATATTCAGTGCTGGAGCGAGACACAGTGGGTTATTTCTTTGCTTTCCAAGAAATAAGATTGGGTTCTAGAAACATGACATAACCTATGGTGGATTGGTGACTGTCAGGGCAGCCGACCCACTCTACATCTGTATAGCAAGAAAGAGATAATTTTTTTACAGAAGCAAAACGTAAACCATGATTAGTGGTTCCACATAAATATAAAAAAAAAAAGATGTTTGATAAGCTGAAAATGATCCATTTGAGGAGCATCCAAAAACTGACTAGCCAGATTAACAACATACCCAATATCAGGTCGGGTCATGGTTAAATATCTTAGACCTCCAACCATACTCCTATATTCAGAGGGATCTATGAGTAGTTCACCTTCATGTAGTGAAGGTGCAGATTGGGAAGGAATATAAGTTTTTAACTGGTTTTGCTGAGGACATAAAAAATATAAGTAAAAGGTCCTTGGTGTATTTAGTTTGAGAGAGAAACAAGCTGGTGAGGTGACGGGCAGCTTCAATGCCAAGGAAATAATGAAGATCACCAAGATCCTTCATAGAAAACTGGTTAGATAAAATGTGTATAACGCAAAAAAGTAGGATGGTGTTATTTCTTGTGAGGATGGTGTCATCAACATACAAGAATAAAATAAGAAAACCATGGGATGACTTGAGAGCAAACATAGAAGTGTCAATCCAACTGTAATAAAAACCAAAAGCAGGAAGAAAAGAACTAAAGCAAGGAAACCAAGCCCTATGAGTCTATTTCAGACCATAGATGGCTTTGCGTAATTTACAAACATGAAAGGGATGATTGTTATCAACAAAACCATGAGGTTATTTCATGTACACAACTTTATTAAGATAGCCATGAAGAAAAGTATTCTTAACATCCAATTTTCTAATCACCCAAGCATGAGAAATGGCTAAAGATAAAACAGTGCATATAGTAGTAGGTTTAACAACTGGACTAAAGGTTTCATGATAGTCAATATCTGGTTATTGGTGAAATCCTTGAGCGACCAACCTCACTTTTTAGCGCTCCACAGACCTATCAAGCTGATATTTAATCTTGTAAATCCACTTACACCCAACTAAAATTTTCATTGGATCATATGGAACTAGATCTCAAGTGTGGTTAGTTAAAAAAGCATTAAATTCGCCAGCCATAGCTAACTTTCACTCGAGATCTTTATTTGCTTGTGGAAAAAAAGTTAGTTCAGTTGGTAAGGTAGTAGCTACAAGAGAGAGTCAGTTTTTGGGTTTACGGATGCTAGTCTTAGAACGAGTGATCATGGGATAACAGGAGGCATTTGTGGAGGAACAATAGTGGTAGAAGGAACGACCTGATCAATAAAGAGAATAATATTAGGACTATAGGAAGCTGAGGTCGATGTTAAAGGGTCAGGCTGAGGCGGCAAAGCAAAAGAGGTCAGTGGTGGGGATGAAGAGTTGGTGGGTACGATAGAGGCCATAGGTGAAGAGGTTGAAGTTGGAGGCAGCAAAGCAAGATATGTCGATAGTGGGGTTGAAGGGAGACAAGGAAAAGGTGTGGTGAGAGACATAGGAGACGAGGAGAAAGGTTGATGTAATGGTTCTATAGTTGTAATTACAAGAAGATGAGTGATAGGTTGGGTAACTTGAGTGGAGGTAACGGGTTTGGAGAGAATGGGATAGGGAAAAGAGAGTTCATGGAAGACAACATAACGATTGGTATAGACACAACCAGTGGTAGGATCTAGACACCTATATCCTTTGTAATTTTGAGCATAGCCTAGGAAGACGCATTGTTTTGATCGAGGTGCGAGTTTGTGGGGAGTATTAGCAGTGAGATTTGGATAACAAGCACACTCGAAGACACGAAAAGTTGAGTAATCAAGAGTTTTAGAAAACAATTTTGTATAAGGAGCTTGATTTTGTAAAATAGGAGTTGGGAGACGATTGATGATATTAAGTGAAGTGTATGTAGCATCAACCTAAAAAGACTCAAGGAGAGAGGAACGAATTAAAAGGGTTCGGGCCATTTCACTAATGTGGCGATGCTTACGTTCTGCGACGCCATTTTGTTGAGGTGTTTCTGGGCAAGACATACGAAAGGCAATACCACGGTGAGCAAAAAATTGTTTGAAAGACATTTGGTCAAATTCTTTACCACCATCACTTTGAAAAAACTTTGTTTTGGTAGAAAACTGATTTTCAACAAGAGTTTTAAAAGTATAAAAGTGTTGAAAGACTTCAAATTTTTTACGTATAGGAAAAAACCAAGAACACCAAGAAAAATTATATACAAAAATAACATAATATCGATAATCCAAATTTGATAAAATAGAAGATTGCCAAATATCAGAATGTACTGAGGCTAAAGGTTTGGTCGTACAATACTCAACAGACTCAAAAGGTAAATGTTTAGACTTGCATAACTGACACTTCGAACAAAAACCAAAATATTTAGAAGACAAAGAAATATTCTTGCGAGTTTGTAAAAGGGAAAACACATGAGGACCTAAATGACCTAGCCTACGATGCCAAACATTACCAAAGACTTGACGAGAGACCAGTGCCAAAGGAGAGGTAGTGACCAAATCGGGTGGAAGAGGGTAGAGATCACCATCACTGGAGGATTTGAGAAGAGTTCTCCCCGCACTCTTGTCCTTGATAACAACATGAGGGGCATCAAAGTTAGCAGAACAGTCGTTATAAGAACATATGTGCTTAACAGAAAGTAAGTTATGAGATAAGTTTGGGAAATGCAAAACATTTGTAAAGATGAAGAGGTTTAGTGGAGGTGCGTAAGAAAGTAGAACCAACATGATTTATATCAAGTAATTGTCCATTACAGATAAAAATTTTGGTTTTTCCAAAATAAGGTGTAAGGTTAGTAAGTATACCTGACTGTGGAGTCATATGAGCTGAGGTAGCTGTATCAGGGTACTATAGAGCGGCATTAGACTCACCTAGTGACATCGTAGCAAATGATTTTGGCAAGTCATGAGAGACAACGGCATGATTGAACTGGTGAGGACAAGTTAAGGCAAGGTGACAAGTGGTGTGATAGATCTGACATGGCGTGGAGGAGGATCCAAAGATTCGATCCCAATAAATCTTCATGACTGTAAGAGAAAATACCCGCAGATTGATTAAATATAGGAGAAAAATGAGAGGACCAATCAGTACCTGAACCATGCTGGTAGGGGACTGTTAAAGGTAAGGGTGATGTTGGTGTTGGTGACCATAGTGATGAAGCTTTCATACTCGGTAGTCAGGCCTGCTAATGCATAGGAAATGAGGTCTTTGGTATAGAGTGATGAATTTATGGCAGCAAGAGCATCAGCTATAGCTTTGATGTCCTGAAGATACTGCTCCATAGACTTTCATTCTTTAGTATGTTTATGAAGCTTCAAGCGGAGGTCAAACTCATTAGTATTGGATTGATCAAGATAACGTTGTTCCAATACCAGCTAAACATCCCGAGAGGTACGCATATCATGGACGTCTTGGAGGATGTCTGAAGTAAGAGTAGCATTAATCCAGGAGAGAAGGCATCAGTCTTTTGGAGCCATGTTTGAAAAGCATGATTAAAGGTGGTGGTGCCATCACCGGATAAATAATATTGGAAAGGGTACATGATAATGTACAATCAACATATCCGATTAAATTGTAGCTTATAAGGATCGAGAGAAATTGCCCCCAATCTAATAGACAACAAGCTCAACAAAAAGTTTTGGAAGTACGAATGGGAAGTACGTGGAAAGTGTTCCGAGTTTGCTACTAATCCTGTAGGTTATTACCAAGAAGGCTTGTCATTGGTAAAGAAGCATGTTCTACTACAAATCTTGGCAAATGGTAATGAGAAGCAACTCAATATATTTATCTTGGAGTTTTTAAGTATAATCAATTTCTTCTTTTTTTTTTCATTCTTTTCATTGTCTTTGTTTGCAGGTAACATTTCCCCGCATGCGAATGCAAAATATAGTGCGGAATCAATTATAAACACCATCCAGCAAAGTTTTGGGTCCAAACCGGAGGTGGCATGTAATCAAAATGCAACTGGAACACTTCTATTGTGGGAAATCCGTATATGCATTGATCAGAAAACATTTCCAAACCTTGTAAATTGCAAAAGGAACTATTCTGGTTGTAATAAAAATGATCTGATAATATTTCCTCCTAGTTAAGAGGAGGAGGGGACAATAGAGTTTAAATAGCACTGTGGTGAGGTTAGGGTTGGTGCTACAAAGGTGGTGTAATATGTTCTAGTTTGTGGTTGGGTATGGATTCTGCTGCACCACTTGTTTTGCAGCAGGTTTAGTTGTGTGTCTCTTCCTTTTTTTATTTCTGCAGTAAGTAGCGTAGCTGTCCTTCATGGCAGTTTTTGCTACTAGAGTGGGTTTGTACTACTTCTTATGTTTATCTTTAAAAAAAAATATTTCACAATTTGTTTTTTAATCTAATACTATTCTGGAGTGTTGTAGAACACAGAACACAAGGGAATACTAGGAAGATGATGTTGATATCAAGGGCATAAAGATAGATGAATCGCAAAACTTTTGTAATTCCTTAAGTTTAACATAACATGGTGCTCATATTGATAGGCGCAAACACATGTGAACTGTATAGTGTTTGGCAAAAATATCTTAAAGTTTTATTTTAAAGATGATGTAATTGCGTTTGGTGAATAAATTGAAAATATTTAAGAAAATAGAGATATAAATTGAGAATATAGTAATTTTCACTGATTTTGATAAATTTCTACTGTATAATAGAAATTTTCCTAAAAAGAAAGTAATCTTCACTATATATATATATATATATATATATATATATATATATATATATATACACACACACACACACAAGTGTATTTGCGTAGATATGATAGTAGAACCCTAGAGAATAGAATTGAAACTACTTCTTCAATTCGAAATACTAATACTTTATTCTTGTACGGAAAAAGAGAGTTTTGTATTCAAGGATGGGAAAAAAGGAGCAACGATTATTTACCAGAAGACATTGACTAAGTCACAAAGCCCAGGGAAAAAAAAGAAAAAAGAGAAAGAAGATGAAGCAACAAATCAGCAAAGGAGAACTGTATGGTATATGGTATGTGGTGCTTGTTGAGTGATCGGAAGCTGACAGCAATCTAACTGATGATTAGCTTGCTAATCAATGGAACCAATATGTATGTTTGGTAAGAATCAATGGGGGACTAAAAACAGATAAAGGTGAAGATGATGAAGCCGGTTTTTTTTTTAGGGTTATTTGTTCCGAAATAGAAATGACTCGAACCAAACTTTTGATTAAGACAGCGTATACTAACGAAAGGAGCTATTTCAGATTGGTAAGTGTGGTCTGTATAGGAATTGGGTAGTATTTTTTAGAATGGAGTTATTCGGACTTTCGACTTGATTAATATTTTTAAAAATTATATATACCGATTAAATTCAAAATAAATGAATATTATAGGATTAATTTTCCAGGCCCTCGGTCAGTATAGTATCTGTTGCTCTGGCTGCAATTGAAAATACCTGACTCATCCTTCGATTTTGTTGAGAAATATTAATTTGATTTAACATTACACTTTGCCTTAACCAATGCAACATTGCAATAGTGAATTTAATCATGCATAACCATCACATCATAATTCACAGTTTGTGCATCTTCCTTCACTTCATTTTTCACCAATGAGAATGAGTTGATCATACTTCCGTACGATCTGATGCAAACACTGAGAGCGGGTTTTAATCCAATAAAGCTGACATCTTTATTTGTTAGCATCCGATTGATGAAACTCAGCGTCGCTTCTGCATCGTCTCTTCCTATGGTGACAGCAACATCTAAAAGAGCCAACGCATCTTTAGCTGCGAGGGCTTGAGGATTTGATGCGAGGACATTCATGCAAAACACATATATGGTGGTTTCATTGCATACGCTTTGGATTAATTTTGATGGAGATTTTGGAGCTTTCGGCAACAATTGTGAAGGAGAAATCTTAATGGCAAGGAAAAGTAGTGTTGCAAATAACAAGAAATTACTATTTGGAGGAGGAGATGCCATATTGTTTAAAGAAGATTCGTTGTTAAACACCATCAATTCTTTGTCCCACTTTTGGCGACAACAACAAATCTTATGATGAGGCAACGTTTTTTTGGGTTATTGTCATTTTCTTTTTCTTTGTTTTTATAGTAAAAGCTGTTATTTTTAGCAATCACAATAGAATTATTGTAGAGTTGTGAATGCACCAGAAACAGATTTGATTGAAATATGTTTGGTTTCGGTTAATGAACACACTATTTATTTCAGTTGAATTAACAGAAATAATGTTTAGAGATGTAGGCCAAATTGGTTTGATGTAATGTTGGCAAATCTTTCATAGAGCTTCGGAATACATGTGATGCTTGCTGGGCACAATACATGATCTATATTGTTACCATGTGACGCTTGTCTATAGTAGTATAGAGTATTCATTATCTTTGGTTTATTTTTTGGGGAAAAAAAAAGAATATCTTTGATCTAGATTGTTAGATTGGTTTTGTTGTAAATTTTCAGGGATTGCTTGTTTGGTGTAAATTTTCAAGAATTTTGTGTTAGGAGAAAAGGTTTATTATTCAATTATATTTCAGTTAAAACTTGGAATTATCATTAAATTAATCAATCTTTTTTTATATCAATTAACCAAATTAATTGAATAGCTAATTCATTTGATTACCATTAATAATTTTGTCAACCGAAATTCTTGATCGTTTTAATCAACTTAACCAAATGCACAACCCTAGTTATTCATATAGGTTATAACTTGGAGAACGGAGATCAAACCATGCTTTACTATATAGAAAATTCGAAGTAACCAATAGACCAAATCACCTAAATCCGGTATTGATATTTTGCTTAACTATAAAATTATTACCTAAGCGACTCCAGTAAAATTAAAATTTACATGCTGTTAAAAAAGAAAAGAGATTCTAAGATTAAAAAAAAAAAATTAAAGATTGAGAATTAAGAATTAAGATTAGTAGGAAATGAAAAAAAAAAAAAAGTGTAGATATCAATACCCATAAGACCATTCCTTGAATATTTCTTTTTAATAGGACTATCCCTTGAAAGTTGAAAAAAAAAACAATAAACTAATTGACTAATTTTTTTATCAGACCACAAGAAAACATTAAAAAAATATTTTATTTTTATTTGATTTGAACATATCATTATCGATCTGTTAAATGATGATTAACATATGATCTTTATCGCCATTGTAACAAATTTTTACTCCAACTAGAGAAAACAATTCTAAAAATCAGGGGAAATTTTGTCCTAATTACTTAACACAAAGAATAAAGCCAGCACTAGACATTCAATCTAGGTAGCAGATTGTCTAACAATATCAACGGAAGGGAAGATTAAAGGTAGGAGAGACGGAAAAAAGACTTATCCCCTCGTCATCTCCAACAATTACATGCACACTGCACACATCCTTTCGCCACCGCTTTCCGAAGGAAAATAAAAAGAGCAAGAATTCCCATTAGAAAAAAGAAGGTAAATACAAGCTTTGTGACTAAAAGGGAACTAAATTTGACTCCCCTTTGGTGATTGCAAATTTCAAATCAACTGAAATTTCCACTTTGACACCAGAAGGAAGAAAAATTAAAAGAAACATCAAGAAATTGCACATCACCCTGTAATGGAATATTATCAACTACAGAAACTACCACATCATTGGCGTGCATCCTTAGGAGTTATGTAGCTTCTGCTCTCAGTGACTCTGGAGTTGGCGAGGACATCTGGTGCGATTTTCCAGCTCCCACTTCTCCTTTCCCAACTTGAGTGCCGAGTGTCTGATCGAATGGTGGGAGCGCGATGATCTTGACCCAAAACAGAGTCAATCTCTGAGGTATTATGGGGAGGCTCATTGCTCCCTCTACTGCATAGGTCATCTATTTCTTCAGTATTACGACGCTGAGAGATCTTCAGTAGGTCTTCCCCAATCTCTAGATCATCCTCTACCTTCGAATGAGTATCTCCACCCAAGTCTTCTACTTCTGCTTCCCGAGTGCTGGGCAAAGGGGACCTTGGTGCCTCCTCTTGAACAAAATTCCGGAAGTTATTCTTTGAGGGCTTTACCTTTGTGCAAAATACTTCAAGAAAATTATTCAAACAACCCTGATTGTAAACGTTGATCCTGTTGTCAGCTCTGTACCGGAAATTTTCATAGGTAGTCTGGAAGGGCATGGTTTAAGATTCAGCCAATACTGAAGAGAAAATCGTGAGTATACAAAGTTCAACACATCTTCATCTCGTTCCACAATAATACTAAGATGATTATGAAAATGATGATGATGCAGAGGATAATGAAAAAAAGGAAGTTCATGATTATGATCATAATGCTATGAAGATCTATTCAAGATTTCCAATACTAGATGTGATCAAATTCAATCCAAAAAAAAAAAAATGTGATCAAGTATACGTCAATCTGGAGTTCTTGAAGAGTACACAACCAAATTAACCATGCTATATTTTCAATTTTCCCAGTATCTTCCCAAGCACCAGAATTATCCAGTGAGACATGGACAATGTCATAGCTGGATTTCCCCAATTCCCTTCTCCCCCCCCCCCCCCCCCCCCCCCCAAAAAAAAGAAGGAAAAATGGCATCAAGAACTTCTCACATCCTATCTATAATCAGAAGCCAAAAGTTGATACAAAAAAAGCTGAGTTACTTGGGAAAAGAAAACAAGAGAAACAACTCCACAGAAGCCAACCAGGTAAATCACAGAAATAGCCATCAGTAAAATGATAGCAAAGCAATCAACTATGAAATACTCGGTCGATCAAAATTCCTGAAGGTTAAACAGTGCACCAAACCACAATTCCAGGGAGAAAGGCCCAGTTTTGTTATGTTGGAGATGAATTTATTATTAGTATTTGCAATAAGATTAGAAACACTGCAGAAAACAGTGTGAAACATAAAATAATAACATCTTGCTATCTTTCAAAAATTTCAGTGTTCTACTATAGACAGTTAGTTAACACATAGTCCTCTTATAGAACTGCAACCTAATATTTATTAATTTATCAAGGTTTTTCTCCTTCAAAACTCTCTCCAGTATTTTCATTAACTTCGCACTCAGAGACAAATTATAAACTGCATTCCTATATGAAATAGCAAATTGTCATGCGATCGTTGGTGACAGACCATAAGAAGAAACTCTATTTTTTTTCTTGTTAATTAGCCGTCAGAAGAAACACTATTAATCTAGAACTTAAACCACAGCCGCACTGTATATCAATCTACCACAGATGAAGGGTGAGCTCATTTTTCCGCAATAACTAAGAAAAACAAAATTATTCCTCTACAACCAAAAATATAATCCCAATGAGACATCAACTAACCAGCTTTGTGCCTATGAGGTACAAATGGAGCTCCGCAAGTACACCAACAAACCACAGGGATATGAAACAATAGACCACTAGTATGTCGGATGGCGGAGATTCTTTCATTGCCTTCCAGACTGTACCACGGTGATTATCCATCAGAACCTTAATGTAGAAAGCTGACATGGAAAACACATAGATGCAGAGAAGGGTTGATGAAGAAACGAACATAAAGAAGTAGCGGTAGTTTCGCTGCCAATACACAACACAACTATGTTATGCTAGCATAAGGGAAGCAAACAAGAATCAAACAGAACAAACGGGGAATGCACAAATCACAGGTTTTGGATGGTATATAAATCATCATACCAATCCGATGCATTGGCCCACCCAAGGGTATTGATGATCAAACCGTTCCACACAATCGTTGCAAATTGAACAATGAGAGCTACGAGGAGGACAATAAAGCATGCATGTATCACAATACCTCACCCGCACAGGAATGCCATTAACCGTAACTTCTTTTGTTCGAGGGAATTGAAAGCTGGGTGTTTGTCTTCCACCAACCTCAACCGACGCCGAAGTATCATACTGGAACTGTTCCTCTGGCGGATGTGAATTACGGGGAATGATACCGGGGTCACGGGTTGATGTGAGGAAAAGAATAACTAATACCTGTCGAAATCAGCTACAGGATTAAAAATAAATGGCAATATAGATAACTGACAGAGTGAAAATTAGGGACAAAATATCCTCCAAGAGATATGCCGTTTCCTATGAAGAGGGATGACTCCTGATCTGATAAGTTAAACTTAAATAAGAACCCCATTCAGGTATATGCCATCAAATCCGATGTATATACAATTCAATTATGCAAACAAGCTAAGTCCATTGCAACAAGAAATAATATGATTTGCTCACCATCAAAATTTGCTGTTTTTTTATTCTAAATGGATGAAAAATTAATTTGAAAAAATGCCTAAGAATGTTTCAATCACACAATTGATGCCCCTGCCACTTACATGACCCCAGCTTGTACTGAGCAGGGCCCCACCGAATCAAATGATGGCCATTGGCAAGTCCAACAATAAAGGACCACTTTGCAGTCTCTCCCATAGAACTAGAGTGCAAACTTAAAATTTCTGACATCAGTTGATGACAACACATGTGCAAAGTCATCCACTCACAAAGTGACATACTCAACTTGATAATGTGTTGCATAGAAAACACATACAATAAGAATAGAAATGTTAAATACCAAGTAAGGGATAGAAGACTAACATAGATATTAAAGACAATGGCTACCGCCAGAATTGCATATCCTGCATTATATGCCGGGAATTCATGGCGAGGGTGTCTCGTAACAAACACACAAAAGATAATGACTGGAACAATGACCAGCAATAAGGTAACAAGCAACGACCTGCACTTGCATGCCAAAATTCAAATTTCCATATTGCTGCCAATTCAATACAAGAGCCACATCAAGGAGCTATATTCAAAAATTGAAAATTGGACTTGATAAATTACATCAACCAAATTATTGCGAAGGTTACTTGTGAAACAACTAAGGAAGGTAAAGTATAAAAATTCAAATTATAAAAGGGAAAAGATGAAAAAGAAAAGGGGAGGAAATCTGACACCCCTGTTTTCATTGGCTTAACCAAGTCTCCAAAATAACCATCATATCTTTACAAGAACCGGGAAAATCATGATTAAGAAAACATGAAAAGAACTTCTTCAAGAAAAAGCTTTCCACTCATCAAAACGCATACAACTAACTATCAAACTGTACAGCTGTATCTGCTCTCTACAAGTGTTAAGAGTGCATAACTGCATTCACCAGCATAGCACATCTACAGACTTAGGTATTGGGAGAATCTTGACAGAGAGGCTTCTCGAATTGAGGGATCAAAAAATAAATGAATGATTTTAGCTTTAATTTAAGATTTTAGAGGAAAAAGAAGCACTTACTAACTTTCAGTTCTTGCTCAAAGAGATTACATTCCCACTGTGGTAGAAATCAATGTATATTAGAATGGCACTGACTACTCTCCTATATCATTATCTTTGTTTTTCCAGTTGATATTAAAGAGATCTGAACCACAGACCTGGGTTAAAATGTGGAAAGCAAAAGCTCTCAGGGTCATAATAGACCACTTTTGAAATTGAACCATATCTTAAACATTGTTTTTATTCATTTTAAAAATTATAATTACTAATAATAAAATCATCAACTAAGTGGATGCAAGTAGATTAAGGTTAAGATCACCATTCACCAACTATTTTTTTTAATGGATCACCAACTAATTTTTGGATAACCCAAAAAAGTAAACATCAAAAAGTAAAATCAATATTTCAAATCTTCATATTTTTCTTCCAGATTAATTACATTGTCCATCCTTAAAAAAATGAATGACCAAGTACCCATAAATGATTCTTAATTAGAGTTCTTTTGTGCGATCATTTGAGAATTTGTTTTTCAATTATCAACAGTAAAGGAGAGCGATCTTGAACTAAAATTTTTCAATATAATTTATAAATCCCGCTTTAGAGTAAAGACCTTGTGCTTGAATTGATTTAGACTTGTCAACTGAAGACTTATAATTGATTAATTGAACAATTAAGAATCCATCATCAATTGAGGAACTCACATTTGTCTCATCAAACTCTACTAAGTGAAATCGAAGGTAAGTGGTATGAATTATAAACCACTGATGGAGCAAGCAAGGGGCATTCATGCTAGAAGCAAAAAAGAGAGAGAAAAAAAAATTACATAATAAAAAATATATGATACAATTAGCTGCTAAAAAATCTTATACTCACTTAGATTACAGTCCATGGTTATATTTTTTTATTTTTTAGTTGAAATTTTCTTAGTTTATTGGGTTTTTATTTTTCCAATGTCAAGATATTGATTGAAATCAATAAGTTGATAGTGAAAAGTATACTATTGTTAGGTATTGGCATAAACTTAAGAAGAATCTGCTAAGACTTGTGACGATGTGAGGGTATTAGATCATTTTACTATTAGTAGTTTGAGTATTTAAATACAATGAATCAATAGCTCAGAAATTCTTGGTGCAATAATCACTAACAATTTTTGCTCTGATCATCTTAGTTTCGGGACATCTAGGGATACAATATGTGAGATTTAATGCATAGATTTGGAATTAAATTAAAATTTCAATTCTATAATTTCATGATATTTCAATTCAATTGTTTGGATTTAATTTGAAATTCATTTCTAATGAGTTTTTATCTCTTTTTATTACTATTTATCTCAATATTTCATGAAATTATGTGAAAACAAATAAAATTACATAAAAAAAAATCTGTGTATAAATAACAAATTTACACCTACTAGCATATAGGTGCTTGTGGACTAGGCAACTTTGGAACATGCACTTTTGGCCCTTCGCATCTCTTGGGCGTAGTAAAAATATAGATGAAGAGGTATAGGCTTGAAGTGGCGTAAAGTGTTTCATATAAACGAAGAAAGTTATTGTCTTAATTTCACTCACTATTTTTTTTATTTAGTGTGAAAATAGAGAAATAAGGCTTTCGATAGAAAAAAGAAAAAAGAAAAACAATACTTTTCTAAAGAAATATGAAAAATAAGGATAATATTCCTTAATTTCATATGCAGAATAATATTACTATCGTAACATAAACAGTTTGTTATCTAAAACAATGAATGAAAGTAAGAAGACCAAGCAGACTGATTCAAGAGGATTTTTTGGTTTGTTCAGGGTTTAGACCATCTGGAAATTCCACTAGTAATTTTAGAAACTAACTGGTAATGTTAATTTTTGGGTCCCATATTTAAATTGATACTATCAATGAAGCTTCTCAAAATTACCAGTGAAGTTTCTAACTAGCCTAAACCATTGGATTTAGACCTAAGAAAGTTGTTAGAGTAACACATGAATATATAAAATACCTAGGAATTTCATTATGTCAATCACAAATCAAGAAAAGAAACCTAACTGGTCAAAATTACCGGTGAAGTTTCTAACTGGTCTAAACCATTAGATTTAGACCTAAGCAAGTTGTTAGACTAACACATGAATATATAAAATACCTAGGAATTTCATTTTGTCAAACACAAATCAAGAAAAGAAACCTACCTTACTCAAATAGATCTGTTAGTTAACCAAATTGAAGATACCCTTCTCTCATCAACAAGAGGCCCCACTACGATTTAAATATTTCACTCAAGCAATTGAACAATTAAGAATCCATCATCAATTGAGGAACTCACATTTGTCTCGTCAAACTCTGCTCGGTGAAATCGAAGGTAAGGGGTGTGAATTATAAACTACTCATGGAGCAAGCAAGGGGCATTCGTGCTAGAAGCAAAAAAGAGAGAAAAAAAAATTTTACATAATAAAAAAATATATAATACAACTAGCTGCTCAAAAATCTTATACTCACTTAGATTACTTTCCGTGATTATATTTTGTTATTTTTTAGTTGAAATTTCTTTAGTTTATTAGGCTTTTATTTTTCTAATGTCAAGATATTGATTGAAATCTATAAGTTGATAGTGAAAAGTATACTGTTGTTAGGTATTGGCATAAGCTTAACAAGAATGTGCTAAGACTTGTGACAATGTGAGTGTTGGAAATCACCTTGACAAGATGCCCAGGTGGTGATCTTCCAAACACTCAAGTCTAGAATGACTTGTAGAAAGAATTTCAGCAATCAAACACAAGAACAGAAAACCAAAGAAAGAAAGAAGACAAGCAATTTGTTATCGAGGTTCGGCAATGTGCCTACGTCCCCGTGAGTTCCTCCGAACTCTCTGCACTAAATCAATGGTTCTTACAATTCAGCAACCCCCTTCAAGAAACCTCAAGTTCTTGAAGAAATCAAGAAGAGAACTACAAAGTGATAGACCTATACAATGCTTTCTATCAATTCTATACTAACCTCTCTTCATTTACAACCAGCCTCACTACAAAGAGTCCCTCTTGTGTTTACGTCTTTGCACTCTCACACAATTCCCTCTTGTATTACATTTGATCTCACACAATATCACAACAATGATTCTTCTCTCATGTGAAAAATGAGGCTAGGAAACCCCTTTTATAGCCATCCACTTCTTGGACATTCTTGTGAATCAATCTCCACCCTTTGATCATGATCTCCACTTAATCATGGCCCTTCATCACTTTCCTAAGTGGTGCTGTGCATTTTGACCTTGCACACACGCACCTAAGAAAGTCCTCATGCATGCTGCCTATGTGTGCTTGACTTTGCCTAGCACCTAGGCGCTCAACAGGGCGCGGTGCGGTGCTGGGCAGAGCATGCTTGCAGCAGCTCCTGGGTGGTGCGGTGCTGGCCCTGTCCCAGCAGCACCCATGCTGGAAGGTGCGGTGCTGGTGCACACTGATGCTGCCTAGCAGTGCGCACACTCCATCAGCTTGTGTGCAGAAGTGCACACACCAGCGCACCTGGCCTTACCTTGCTCCAAAGTGATGCACACACATGTGTGCAATATTCTAACTTGCTGAACTTTAATCCTGTAACTTTGGTTTAGACTTTAACCATCTTCAAACCATGCTTGGACATATCTGAACCTTAGACAAATACCAACAGTGAGGATATTAGGTCATTTTACTATTGGTAGCTTGAGTATTTAAATACAATGAATTAATAGCTCAAAAATTCTTGGTGCAATAATCACTAACAATTTTTGCTCTGATCATCTTAGTTTCGGGACATCTAGGGATACAATATGTGAGATTTAATGCATAATTTGGAATTAAATTAAAATTTCAATTCTATAATTTCATGATATTTTGTTTGGATTTAATTTGAAATTCATTTCTAATGAGTTTTTATCTCTTTTTAATACTATTTATCTCAATATTTTATGAAACTATGCGAAAACAAATAAAATTATGTAAAAAAAACTCTTTATAAATAACTAATTTACACCTACTAGTATATAGGTGCTTGTGGACTAGGCAACTTGGGAAGATGGACTTTCGGCCCTTCGCATCTCTTGAGCGTAGTAAAAATATAGATGAAGAGGTATAGGCTTGGAGTGGTGTAAAGTGTTTCATATAAAAACAGAAAATTATTGTTTTAATTTCACTATCTATTTTTTGGTTAGTGCGAAAATAGAGAAATAAGAAGGCTTTTGATAGAAAAAAGAAAAAAAAATACTTTTTAAAGAAATATGAAAAATAAGGATAATATTCCTTAATTTCATTTGCAGAATAATATTACTATCGTAACATAAACAGTTTGTTGTCTAAAACAATGAAATGAAAGTAAGAAAACCAAGCAGACTGATTCAAGAGGATTTTTTGGTTTGATCGGGTCTAAACCCTTGGGTTTAGATCATCTGGAAATTCCATTGGTAATCTTAGAAACTTAACCGGTAATGTTAATATTTGGATCCCACACTTATATTGATGTAATCAATGAAGCTTCTCAAAATTACCGATAAAGTTTCTAACTAATCTAAACCATTGGATTTAGACCTAAGAAAGTTGTTAGACTAACACATGAATATATAAAATACCTAGGAATTACATTATGTCAAACACAAATCAAGAAAATAAACCTACCTTACTCAAATAGATCTGTTAATTAACCAAATTGAAGATCCTTTTCTCTCATCAACAAGAGGTTCCACTACAATTTAAACATTTCACTCAAGCAAAAAACAAAAGTCAATTTAACTACAGCTTTTTTTTAACAAAACACCTGCTTCCCACATTGTAGCTTCTCTCACCACAGTGCAAAAATAGTGAATGGCTAGCAAACATGATAAGCACTAGCTCCCCTTCTCACTCTTCCTTGGACTACTTTCATGGGAAGTTGGTACCTCCTGTTGAGTAGCACATCCTCTGAATCTAGCTTATACATCTTATTTAGTTAATCGATTTAACCAATTAACCTAACTGTTTAATCAAATTGATTCAAAACGATCTATTAATCAGTTTTAACCATTTAGTGAACACCCCCACCTATTGGTCTTTTAATTTGCATGAAATTCTCCCGTGCCATTGACAAAATCATTCCATTTCTTTGGTACAGAAGAGTAGGTAAAACTAAGCCAACTTGACCTAAAATGACTTTTAAAAGAGCGAAAACCTCGGACCTTCTATTATTTTCATGCATTTCATATAAATAATTCGAATTTAATTATTGTCATCTTGTCAATGTATAAATATATTGAAAAGTAAATATTTAATTGTAATTATTAATGGGTTATGTTAAGGGGTACCTAACAAATCATTTAATTCCCAAGAGGTACATAAACAAAATTAAATATAATTACATTAATTTTATATCGATTGTGTCCAAATCATGGTGTTTGGTTCAAATTAGACGGTGGATAAAGAATCCAATCTAGTCCCTAATCTTGGAAAGTTTTTCCCACTAGAACCATGGTGAGACTAATGCTACAATTTTTCTGATAGATTGTAATTGTTTGGCTGCATAAATTTTATTTAGCGGTTAATTCAAAAATCTTTGTTTTTGATTATTCTCTTGATAAATATATCAAAGAAAAAATTATAACTATTATATCTTTCTGTAAAATATAATACAAATTATTTTCCCCTCTCTCTATACAAATTACATCATCAATCTCTCTCTTAAACTAAACTACATCGGTGGCTTTCTTCTTTCTAGTTCTCCTCTATTCTTTCAAATTTATGTTATTTTTGAGTTTAGGGATTGGATTAATTCCTGCTACCATTTCTCAATCTACAGGTCTTGTTCGGTCTTTCAATGTCAGACACTTCTTCTTCTCCTCCTCCTCTTCTATTCTACCCTATCCGTCTTTCTTTCTTTCTTTCTTTCTCTCTCATTGTCCATCTTTCTTTCTTCTCCATTCTACTTGTCTCTATTTTTCATCACTTCTTCAAGTGAAGCAGAAGGAGAATTGCGGTGCTATTGATAATTGGACCTGCTGGGCTGGTTTATGTTCCTTTTTTTCTTGAGTAGTTGGGTTGGCTGCAAAACTTTTTCTTTGGTAAGATCTTCCAGCGAAAACATGTACACCAAGTTGTTTTTATAATATTCAATTTCAAACATTTTGTCAAGACAACTAATTTAGTTATAATGTATAGTGAATCATGTTTTTAGACATGAGTTCTTCTATATGAGAAAAAATCATTAATTTTTTTCTACCTACTAAAATACTACCACTTTTAATTAAAAGACCACGATCCTCTCCATTTAAGAATTGAAATGGAGATCAAATTCATTATAGCAAATTTGAATTTGAATGTTTTGCATTTAATTATGTGGTATTCAATCTCACCATAAACTTGACTCCTTCTCAATTTTCAAATGGAGATTGAAATTATTCGTCCTCCACTTCTTGGTGAGTATGCATTTGGTTTTATCATGTCATCTGTTGTCCTTTAGGTAAATATTACATATCCAATCTAAAGAAGTTGATCTCTTCGTTTGACAATTTGCTCAAAATTTCCGTGAGGACACTTGATTCACTTCAAAGATATTCGACGGCGTTTGTCCTATGTATTCCTAGACTCTTACTTACATCTGTACGTGATTCTTTTGTTTTGTTTGTTCTTTGCTCCTAAATGCTAGAAAAGGGCATATATTGCACGTAATTGGAACTAATGGAAATGATCATACTTAATCATCCTTCGAGATGCATTGTCCTTAAATTTAATTTTAAAGAGAAAAAGATTGCACCTTTTAAAAGATATTTTATAATTTGAGGAATTATTTATATATGAAGCAACTAATATTTTTCCAATGCGTAGATTGTCTACAAATATACATGAAAAATAATGATGTTGGATTACTAGGTGAGTAACAAAATAACAGAGCAACAGATTATATGCATGTCCCAGAAATATCTTGGGCTGGTAAGCTGTAACTATCTTGGAAGTGGGGGAACGGGAGGGGACATTGTGGGTTCAAATCCTATCACCTGACAGCAGAGAAATTTACTTTTGGGTGACTTGACAGTGAAACCTCATTAGCTGGTAATTGTTGCAGCTATCAGGAAGCTTGTGCCAAAAGTAGATTCAGATTTTCCTTTTCTAGAGTTATAACATGGTCTCCTATTTTTAAAATAACACTGCAGATCATATAGTAAAAATATGCTATTTAATGGTCATGATTTTTCTTGTTACTAATTAAGACTACTGGTATGAAATAGTTATAGGCCTTGTTGAATGGGAGCAGCCACCACTCCAAGCATTCAATGAGTCGCATTTAGAAGATGTAGAAACTGCACTACCTGATATTATAACTGGTGTTGAGTCATCCATGGCTCCCATGTACTGCAGCATCCCATATTCGAGTTCAGCAAAACTATTGTCACAAAATTAACTCCATTTTCAAAGTGTCAATAGGTTGAATTTATATTTCAAAGCATGATCTCTAAAACTTTGATTTATTTATTCCACTAAACCGTTGGATTAATATTAACTTTGAATTCAAAGTCTAAATTCTAAAGCCTTAACTCATAAGACAGACAGTTTGTCAATGCAATGCTAAATCAGCAACAATGTTAACCTTATCTGCATGATTCCTATACCTTGTCCCATTACTGCCACAAGAGATAAGGACCAGCCCGAAGAAAAGCTATAACCAAAGGTCTAAAATCATCTGGCATAGATACTACATCTTTGATATACTCCACAGAAACATGTCTGGTATGTGACTGCTATGTTCAACATTTGAGATCTTAGCATGACATTACCTCTTCCTTCCCAAGTTGAGCGCCAGTCTTTGGATCAACAGCAACTGAACCAATGACAATCAGATCCACCTTGATCTTTTCATCCAGTCAAACTGGTCTTCCATACTTGGCTACCCCCACAGAGATGCATGCCTCAGTGATGGTACTAGGAGTTAACATATCAGATTCAAGTACAGATAAAACCCCTGTCCTCAAACGTGGTTGAGGAGCCAACAAGTTCTTTCCACCTGTGCATAGATGAGTGTCATGATAGTCAATGATATAAGTAACATTCAAACAACATCAAAGAACATTGGTTACCACTAGTTCCAGACACAATATGATCATGGCAACCATGATATCCAAGAATGTAAGGCTGGGGAAGAATTCAACCAAAAAAGGCTATAGAAACATTAACATACTTCTATGCATTTTTAGGGGGAGAATTAAAGTTATAAGACCACTTTTTACAAAGACTTACTTTGGATCAACACGTGTGCCCTTCAATTCTCACTAATGAAGTCTGCATACATTCTTTCCTTACCAGAAGAACAGGTTCTATTCCTTGTTTCAACTCTTATTTCAAGCTTTGTCATTCCTTATACACTTGGATTTCTCCTCATGCCCTAATTTTCCTTAAATGACATACTGCTTTGGATAAGTTGACATTTCCTTGGCAAACTATGTGTCACCATATAAAATATATGAACTAGAAAATGTCTTATTGATTTTCTTTTTTCTTCCCTAGTTCTTTCCCCTAAGCTTTATTACTACAATATGGGAAGGAGATAAAGGTGTTCTCATGGAAACACCTATAGGTGTAGGGTATATTTAACCAGACCATACAACCATTGAACTCATGAGTAAGATTTGACACGTACGCTTTCTGTATACTAAAGTACCAGTACATTTTGTTGAAGGTGATAGAAACCATATTTCTCAGCAAAAATTGAACTGTCATGTGATAAATCCAGGTGAATTGACTAACTTACCACATGAATTCACGTCTCTATGGACAATAACATGTTGCTTAAATTAAATACAAGTAGATTTTATAGGAGCATTGAAATGATTTCAGGCACATACCATCACGTATCTTAATTTGGCTTGGGCACTATCACAAAATTCCTTCAGTTCACTAGCATTCATAACATGACATATAATCCACCGGGGAAAAGAGAGGTACTCACCACCATTAATTGCAAAAAGTAAAGTCTGGCCTCATATAGAAGCATGAAAAAAAAAAAAAAAAAAAAGGATAGCACATATGAGTTTACTTGGTTTGCAGGAAGGGGATACAATTGTTGGCCAATGTTAGATTGTGGTGAACACATTCAATTGCATAAGCTTTGAGTCCCCATAAGTGATGCCATTAGTTCCATAATCAATGAGCAGGCATTTTAAAAAAAGTGATAAAAACTGCAGTTTAAAACAGTATAACAATATTAGCATATAAAGACCAATATCAAACCAGCAAAACTCACTGTTAACATTAGTTTGTTAAAATCTCATACTTAATATATAATCATGAAAATAGTATGTCTATTGATTTCCAATCAAAATAGAGTTACTGTGTGGAATATCTATGATGCTAGACATAGGTTGAAAATTTTACAGTGACGAATTAATAGAATAGTACACAGGAAGAGGAATTTATGGTTTAGGATGAGATTAAATTATTAAAACCGTTATTATGATAATCCATCTCTTATCATATTCAAAATATTAGAAGATAGAGAATCACTCGATAAGAAATTATTAGTAAAAGAATTAAAATAGGCACCGAAGCTATCTGTATGAATGAAAGTTAACCAATTAAACATACCTGTTTATGACCCAAGGTAGGAGTTATAGTACTATAAATCACTCCTGTGTCAACTAGCTGTTGAATGCTAGAAGAATATCAAAAACATAAGATAAAACACCTCATCATTCGAATGGAGATCCACCTAAAATTTTAACTAAAAAAAGAATGAAAGAGAAAAAAAAGTATTACCTCTACTAGTCGAATGAATAAATCAAGCTCTGTCTTGTGATCAAGTAACAAAGCTAGTGATCCATTGCAGAGAGAAATCAAGCTCAATTGCAAAGAGAAATTGAGCAAGAGAGATCATGATATCAAGCAAGAATGAATGGAAGTAAGGTCGAGAATGAGATCGAGAGGGAGTGAGAGCAGAGAGAGGGAGCTGATAGAGAATAGGGTGAACTTTATATTTTCCACCTTTTATTGGCCTTATATTTTTCTTTTATCTCTTCACTTATAACACTTACTTTCTGATTTTTGAAAAACTCAGCGATTTTAACAGCCAGCCAGTATAGACCATTTCGGCTTCAGCAGTTGTCAAAACTGCTGATGTTATCTAACTTGCTTGTAAAGGGGTTTGACAAAACCTCGGATAGCCATTCCCCAATGAATTATCTGTCCCTGCTAGTGATGCTCGAGTTGGACAACAAAATAACAAGCAACAACATCAACGATAGTGAAAAAAATCAAAGAAACAATTTAAGGATAAAGAAGGCATAATCTTTATTTATTATTCGCAGTACACTGAGGTAATGACATGTTAAATAACATGTACTACATTATCTTGACTTTAAAAATGCACAAATATAACTCCTTTTAATTCTAGTTAGCTTCCCTCTCATCCTTTTCTTTCACTTTTTTTCTTTTGCCTTCGTTCCTTTCCGAACAACTTTTTAGCCATCTCTTACTTAGTTCACTAAATAATGAAATGCTAGCACTTAGGAAAACGTCACATGAGTTACCTCTTGTCTTCCATTGATTGAAACTAAGCTCTCAACATAAATGAAAAGATTCATTGTCTCGTCATACAAAGCTATTTGCAGATTTTTAAGCTCTTGAGTGCTAGGGTCATACAACACTAGTTGGTGATCATTGTTTTCCATGAACACCCTACCATTCTTCCAAAACCCTAGTAGCCTCTCAATTCCCAAGATGGGACCAATTGTCAGTTGTTTAACCCAAGATTCTTTAACACCAAGTTCCTTCAATACCCATACATCATAGCATTTCTCTATAGCCTTGAATGTATGAATGATTGCAGCAGGACATCCATCAAAAGACACAAGATACCAATCATGATCCAACCATGAAACTCCAACATATATATCGTCCGGAAAGCTTGTGGTGGTGAACACTTCATCTGTCATGTCAAATGAAAGAATTACACGAACATTATATGAATAACCACGAATTATTCCGGATTTCCAGTGATACATTCCATTTGCATATGGGCTGAGGTCGGAATCAGAATCAACATGATAATCTCCCCATGGATATGGAATTTCTCTCCATGAATTATTACTTAGGTTGTATATCTCTGTTTGCATAAATTTGTCAACATCTTCACTGGTAAAATTTGTAATAAATCTTACAACCTTATAATCATTAGTTTTTGAATCAAAACCAAATCCGACAGCATTTGTAAAAGGGTTATCATGGGTTTCAGTTAGGCGGGGACGTTTAACAGTGGATTTAGGGAGAAGCTTGAATTCTCTGGTAGCCGGATTCCATAGGCCAAGCCTATCGGTATCCACCAAACAGACGATGCCGTTAACGGGACCAATAACAGTCGGACCATTTAACCAATTATTGGTGAAGGGCATGTAAATATTCTCTTTTGCGGTAATAATAAATTCCTCATCCATATTAAAATCAGTGTTAAGAGATGTGAAATATATAGGATAAACACGAAAATTGTTTTCACACAGCCGCCCGTCGCCATGAAACTGTTGAACGATCATATTAGAATTGGCATAGTTATGGCCGTTTAGGGCATTTTGCTTGAGGTGATGGGTGGTTACAAAATTAGGATTTTGAAAACGAGCACACCAAGGTTTGGAAACACACCTGAATCGAAGTAATGATTTCACAGGAAGCCTCAGCTGGATGTCCATCACCACGTCTTCTGGAAAATGATCATTGCTCTTTTTTCCCATCTTTTTTAGGCTTTAGGTATAGAGTAAAGTTTCTTTTTTTCAATTATATTTATCTTTGATGGGTTAGTATTTCGAATGGAAGAAGTGGTTGATATCTAATCTTTACCAAGACCGATTCTAAAACTAAATTTAGATTTGAAACGAAAATGGACCATAACCAGCCCAAAGCCTGCTTTCTTCTTTTATTATTAATTGGAAATTTGATAGGAAGCCCAGTTTTATTTAAACATAAAAGTTCATGGGCTTTAGCCCATCTAATGATTGCTCAATTTGCTGTTTCTGTTTTTCAGTTTTCAAATAGCGGATTTGTAGGTTCAATACTCAATAACACTCCGTTAGGAGTATTATTTTTGGAAAAATGCTGAGTCACGCATTTTTCTCAGACAAAAAAAAATTCAAGAGCTGAAAAAAATACATTAAAACATAACTAAAAATAATATCCGCAACAGATTTTCATCGCTGTTAATATCATTAAAATAATATTTTTTTCTTAACTTTTTGTTTTTAAATTGTTTGAGTAAATGCGATGGATAACATTGCGGACGTAGATAACATTATCAATAACTACCTTTCTTGCGATGGAGTTTCTGTGACAAATATTTGTCGCAAAAAAGTATTTGCAATAGATATGAAACAATAATCAATTTTAATGTAGTGTCAAACAATTATAGTCTATCTTTAAAATATTTGTTTCGTGAAAGTATTCACGTAATTATAATTGTTCAAGAAAGTATCTGCCCCATGTTAATTGGTTCTATTACTTGCTAATTCTGAAAAATATGGACATTAAAGAACCTTATTCTAGATTCAGAGGATGTGCTGCTAAACAGGAGGTATCTATTTCCCATGAAAGTAGTCAGAAGGGGGAGGTTAGTGTTTATCATGTTTGCTAGCCATTCACTGTTTCTGCACTGTGGTGAGAGAAGCTACAATGTGGGAGGAAGGTGTTTTGTTAAAAAAGCTGTAGTTAAATTGACTTTTGTTTTTTGCTTGAGTGAAATGTTTAAATTGTAGTGGGACCTCTTGTTGATGAGGGAAGGGGATCGTCAATTTGGTTAATTAACAGATCTATTTGAGTAAGGTAGGTTTCTTTTCTTGATTTGTGTTTGACAAAATGAAATTTCTATGTATTTTATATATTCATGTGTTAGTCTAACAACTTGCTTAGGTCTAAATCCAATGGTTTAGACCAGTTACAAACTTCATCGGTAATTTTGAGAAGCTGATGCCGGGCATAATAGTGATTATTCTGCAGGCTAGTTTGCAACAAATAATTCACAGGGAAGAAAATAACACAAGAGAAGAAACTCTAAAAAACAGAGGTTACGCAAGTCAATAATAATGTTTACTAAACCCTAAAACCTTATTTATAAGGTCAAGCTAAAATAGAAAAATCAAATTAAGGTCAAATTTGAAGTTATTGCAAATAAAAATAAAAAGTTTCCTAAAAACTAAAAGCTGCCAAATTGAGGGCCTAAACGTCGTTTTTTTGGCTTAAAAACGACGACGCTTAGGGCTAGACTTGAGTTTTGCCTGGATGCCCGTTTCCAATTAGATTAGGGTCTTCTAGGGCTCGATCTGAGCCCGTGGCCCGTTCTAGGTAGTCCACCTGCCAGTTTTGCGCTGATCTGCTAACTCTAGGTACCTCAGTGCCAACAACGTGCTATCTGACAACTCAGCATCATCTGACTCGGATCCTCCTACATCAGTCACCCCGGGTTGGAAAGAACTCGTCCTCGAGTTCACAATAGCCTCATCGGAATCCCCAAAACAAGGACTCAGGTGTTTCACATTAAAGACATCAGAAGTTCTCAAATGACTGGGTAGGCGTAGCCTATAGGCGTTATCATTGATCTTTTGCAGGATCTCACAGGGTACAATCTTTCGCTCCTTAAGCTTATTATACTCTCCCACGAGAAAACGATCGCGAGTTAATACTGCCCAAACAAAATCACCAACATCAAAAGGTACCTGACGACGATGACTGTCGCTCTAAGCTTTGTACTTGGCATTACTCTCGTGAATGGCCAGCTTCACCTGCTCATGGATACCCCGAAGATGTTCTGCCATCTTATCTGCCTTGTGATTCAAACGACCCAAACGTGGAATAGGGGCTAAGTCAAGCACCCTGGATGGATTCTGACCATAAACAATCTCAAATGGGCTCAGTCTCGTGGTTCTGTTCTTCGACCTATTATAGGCAAATTCTGCTTGAGGTAACACCAGATCCCACTGCTTCGGTTTAGTTCCTGCCAAGCTCCTCAAAAAGTTTCCCAAACTCTGGTTTACCACTTCGGTCTGACCATCAGTCTGAGGATGGTAGGCACTACTAAAATTCAACTTTGTCCCCAGCTTCTCCCATAAACTCTTCCAGAACTGACTCATGAACTTGGTGTCACGATCTGAAGTGATGGATCAGGGAACACCATGTAAACGCATAATCTCCTTGAAGTAAAGATGAGCGATCCGGGTAGCATCCATTGTCTTCCTGCAAGGTATAAAATGGGCCATCTTGGAAAATCTGTCAACCACCACCAAAATAGAATCCAAGCCCCATTGGGTACGGGGTAAGCCCAACACAAATTCCATACTGACATCAAACCAAGGGGCTTCAGGTACAGGTAAACGTGTGTACAGGCCCGCATTAGTGAGAAATGTCTTAGACTGTTGACACACATAACAACGCTCCACGTGATGAGCCACATCACTGGTCAATTTGGGCTAATAATAGTTACAAGAGATCAAAGCCAACGTCTTATCCTGCCCAAAGTGTCCCTCGTTATGAAGTTCACTAATAATTTGCTGTCTTAGTGAACAATCTGGAACGCACAACTGTAATCCACGAAACAGATAACCATTATGCAAAATAAAATCATGTCGTTGACCGTCAGTTACCTCATGAATTATCCTCTCGAAGGAAGGATCGACAACATACATATCAGGGAAAACCTCATATCCAACAATTCTGGTGCTCATGGTGGTAAGGAGTAATGTACCACGGCTCAGTGCATCTACAACACGGTTCAGACTTCCTGCTTGGTGCCTCAGCGCAAATATGAACTCCTGCAAGTATGCCACCCACTTGGCATGCCGCCTACTCAGCTTATGTTGGCCATTAATGTACTTCAGGGCCTCATGATCAGTGATAAGAATAAACTCCCTCTACATTAGGTAGTGACGCCAATGTTTCAGGGACTGAACTATGGCATAAAACTCCAGATCATAGTGGAATAATTCTTCTTTGAGCCTGATAACTTCTCACTGAAAAAAGCTATTAGGCGCCCCTCCTGACTCAGAACACCACCAATACCAACCCCGGATGCATCACAGTTTACCTCAAACACTTTATCGAAATCAGCAAATGCCAAAACTGGTGCCTCAGTCATCTTCTGCTTGACTAGTTGAAAGTTGGTTTCTGCCTCCTTGGACCACTGGAAATCACGCCCCTTAAGGCACTCTATGATAGGAGCAATCAGAGTGCTGAAATTTCTGATGAACCGACGGTAGAAGGATTCCAATCCATGGAAACTTCTGACATCGTGCAAGGTCCTCGGTGTGGACCACTCCAAGACCGCATCTATCTTCGACTGATCTACTTGAACACCCTCAGTAGATACAATAAAACCCAAAAAAATAACAGAAGTAGTGAAGAAAGAATACTTCTTCTGATTGACGTACAGCCGCTCCGTCCTCAACATATCAAAAACAGCAGGGAGGTGATCAAAATGTGACACCCACATCGGACTATAAATGAGGATGTCATCAAAGTAAACTTCCCTATGAAAGGTCGTAAAACCTGATGCATAAATCTCATAAATGTGCTGGGCACATTGGACAGCCCAAAAGGCATGACCATCCATTCATACAACCCATGCTACGTCTTAAACGCTGTCTTCCACTCATCTCCAGGCCTTATTCTGATATGGTAGTATCCGCTTTTAAGGTCAATTTTTTAGAAAACCTTAGAACCGAACAGCTGGTCTAACATATCATCCAAGCGGGGAATTGGAAACTTGTATTTTACTGTAATCCTGTTGATTGCTCTGCTGCTAACACACATACACCAAGAGCCATCTTTCTTTGGTACTAGCAGGGCAGGAACTGCGCATGGACTCATACTCTCACGGACGTAACCCCTCTCCAACAACTCTACCACATGTCGCTGCAGCTCTTCAGATTCCTTGGGACTAAGGCGATAAGCCAATCGATTAGGCAAACTGGATCCCGGAACAAGGTCAATATGATGCTGAATATCCCTCATAGACGGCAACCTAGGGGGAAGATCCTCTGGCATCAAGTCAAAAAACTCTGCTAACAGCTGATGCACCTCTGATGGTAATTCTGGATTCATGTCTGCCGTACTATCCCCACAAGGCAGAAAAGCATAGACCACATCTCCATGCTCAATCTCAGCTAAAAACCTGGACATCAAAAGTAGATTAGTATTACTGGCTACCGGGGTAGGAGTGGTTCCTTCCCGACGAGGTGCCAACACAATCTTTTTCCCTTTGATGCTAAGGGAATAGGTATTTTTTCGCCCATCATGGATAACACTATGATCATACTGCCAAGGTCTGCCTAACAATACATGACAAGCATCCATAGACACAACATCACACCAAATATTATCAAAATATTTCCTACCAATCGAAAAAGATACTAGGCATCACCTATCTACTGTTACCTCACTGCCTTTATTTAACCACGACAATTTATATGGCTTGGGATGACGATCTGTCTTCAACTGCAATTTTTGGACAGTCTCTTCAGACACTACATTCTCGCAACTATCACTGTCAATGATCATCTTGCAGACTTTATCTGCAACTGTGCAGGTCGTGTGGAAAATATTGGTTCTCAACCAATCGTCCCCTGTATCGCCCTTGGGGGTCAGTAACTCTTACGAACAACCAAGGTCTCATGGCCATCTCCATACAACACATCTCCATCTTCATCATCGTCATACACAGGCTCTCCAATCTCCTGTATATTTAATGAATTGTAATATTAATTGTTATTTTTTATAAAAAAAAATATTATCATATATACTAATATATATAGAAGGAATGGAATATTGTATTTTCTGACTGACATTTCCAACTTGTAATATTGTATTAAATTTCTTTAACCTTTTAATTATATATTTTTGTATCAGGTTAAAATTTTGTTGATAATTTTAGAGAATTTTATTAGTAACGTCAGTACAACCACTATTCATGTTATCAATAAAATTATCTAACAATTATAGTTAAAGTCTTGAATCTGATGAAAAATAGAAATTTACATCATATCCAAATAAAAATTTCACCTGCAACGCGCTTTATTTCTCTTTCGTCGCATGAACATTTCGAGTAGTACAATCGATTGCCTAACTTTCTTGTTTCCATTTTCTTTTTTGGGATTGAGAGCAGGCGGCTAGACTTTCATGTTTCATTTTTATTTTAGAGCAGGCGGCTAGACTTTCATGTTCCATTTTTATTTTATTTTCTTTCTCTCTCTCATCTTTTTTTAAGGTACAATTTTCAGTCTGAATTTGGTCATATTCATAATTTTGCATGACTTTTTACTTTATATATATGTGTGCGTAGTATGCTTGATAAAAAGAAGAAGATACCACTTGCATATATTCTTTTTTTTCTTTCAATTTTTCGAATATTTTATTTTAACTGATACATCTTATTTAGTTAATCGATTTAACCAATTAACGAAATCGTTTTAATCAAATTGATTCAAAACCATCCATTAATCAGTTTTAACCATTTAGTGAACACCCTACCTATTGGTCTTTTAATTTGGATGAAACTCTCTCGTGCCATTGACAAAATCATTGCATTTCTTTGGTACATAAGAGTAGGTAAAACTAAGCCAACATGATCTAAAATGACTTTTAAAAGAGTGAAAACCTCGGACCTTCTAGTATTTTTAGGCATTTTGTATAAATAATTTGAATTTAATTATTGTCATCTTGTCAATGTATAAATATGTTAAAAAGTAAATATTGCATTGTAATTATTAATGGGTTATGTTAAGGGGTACCTAACAAATCATTTAATTCCCAAGAGGTACGTAAACAAAATTAAATATAATTACATTAATTTTATATCGATTGTGTTCAAATCATGGTGTTTGGTTCAAATTAGAGGACGGATGAAGAATCCAATCCGGTCCCTAATCATGGAAATGTTTTCCCACTAGAACCTTGGTGAGACTAATGCTACAATTTTTCTGATAGATTGTAATTGTTTGGCTGCAGAAATTTTATTTAGTGGTTAATTTCAAAATCTTTGTTTTCGATTATTCTCTTGATAAAAATATAAAAAAAAATTATAACTATTATATCTTTCTATAAAATATATGTTCGAAATCACTTTGACAAGATGCCTAGGTGGTGATCTTCCAAACACCCAAGTCTTGAATGACTTGTAAAAAGAATTTCAGCAATCGAACTCAAGAATAGAAAATCAAAGAAAGAAAGAAGACAAGTAATTTGTTGTCGAGGTTCGGCAATGTGCCTACGTCCCCGTGAGTTCCTCCGAACTCTCTGCACTATCTCAATGGCTCTTACAAAGTTACAGCAATCCCCTTCAATAATCCAAGTTCTTGAAGAAACAAGAAGAGAAGGAATAAGATGAGAACTCAACAATGTTCTCTAATTTAATCTATACTCTCTCTATCTAATTACAACCAGCCTCACTACAAGAGTCCCTCTTGTGTTTATGTCTCTCTACACAATTCTCTCTTAGTGTTTACAATGATCTCACAATGTCACAAAACTCTCTTGTATGTGTGTTTTTGTATCTTGTATTATCTTATGAAATGAGGCCTTGAGAACCCCTTTTATAGCCTCTTAATTCTTGGACATTCTTGTGAGTCATTATCCTCCCTTTGATCATGTTCTTCCTTTAATCTCAGCCCTACATCACTCTCCAAGTGATGCTGTGTGTTTTGGTGTGGTGCTGTGTGCTGCGGCGTGACCTGATGCTGCAGCCACCTGATGCTGTGCGCACACCTCCTGCCTGTGGGCAGAAACTTCCACAGCAGTGTGCCTGACCTTCCTATGCTCAAAATTGAAGCACACACATGTGTGCAACCTTATAACTTGCTGAACTTTGATATCCCACAATTGGTTTGGACATTAACAAAACTTAGACCATGTTTGGAAATGTTTGAAACTTAGGCAAATAACAACAATCTCTACCTTTGTCTAAGTGTTCAAAAAAAAAAAAACAAAACCTGAACCATTGTGCAGAAAGTTTCGGGATCCAAAGTCATATTAAGTTACCAATTAACCCACTCCAATCCTAAGTAATTCAAGGCAATGATTGAACTTACTTAGAGGTAAGACTTTAGTACCCAAGTCAGCAGGATTTTCTTCCGTGGCAACCTTGTCCACATGGATGCATCCTTTCATAACATTTTCCCGAATGAAATGATACCGAACATCCATGTGCTTTGTCCTCTCATGGAACACTGGATTTTTACACAAGTGCAAGGCACTTTGACTATCCGAAAATACCACAACCTGCTCATCCAGTACCTTCAACTCTTCAAGCAACCCTTTGTACCACATAGCTTCCTTAATGGCCTCTGTAGCAGCTATGTACTCAGCCTCGGTTGTTGAGAGTGCTACCATTGGCTGCCACTGAGCCTCCTTGTTCCTCAGCAACCACTTCATCCCAAGCCAATGCTTCTTTCCGGGATTACTCACAGTTTTGCTGAAAATACTAATTGCCTAAGAAACCCTCAATCGGCTTCTCTCCTTTTCTTGGATGATTCTCATCCTAAGGATCTTTTGTGCAAGGCTGAGATCCTTCCTCTTGAACTCCTCACTAAGTTGAGATGTAAACCTTTCCATCCTCTCCCTATTGTTCCAAACCAACAGCCCATTAATGACATAGATGAGGATACTCACCATCTTCTCCACCTTGTGTCCAGGTGAGAAAGTTCTTGTGAAATCTATGTCTTCTTTCCTTGTGAACCCATTCGCCACCAGCCTAGCCTTGTTATGGACTTCATCTCTTGGAGTATTCCCTTCTTTGATCTTGTAGAGCCACCTACAATCCACCACTCTCTGTTTTTCTGGTTTTGGCACCAGCTCCCAAGAGTTGTTCTTCATCAAAGAATCCATTTCTTCCTCCATAGCCAGCTGCCACTTTGACGAATCCTTACACTCCATGGCATCCGTGTAAGTTTCTGGTTCAGCCATCCCTCCTTCTATCCAAGGAGCTGCTGCATCTACCGCATTTGCAAACCCATATCTCAAGGGTGGTCTAACCACTCTTCTTTCCCGGTCTCTTATGAGCTGGTAGTTATTTACTGCATCAACTACTTCTTGTTCAGCCTCTTCTTGAGTTTCTTGAGCTTCTTGGCCTTCTTCCAAGGGCTCTACCTGGTCCGAACCCTCTTGCCTCCTCTGCTTTACCTGAACCGAGTGCTCTTTGATGTGATGCTCAACAATTTCTGAATTGGTTTGCTCATTAGCCCCTGCAGGGTTAGTTTTCTCCAAGTAGGGAAATAATAATTCATTAAAGACAACATCCCTACTTACAATCAGTTTCATGCCCTTCTTTTCTAAGGACCACAACCTATATCCCTTAACCCCATCACCATATCCTAGAAATACACATTTTCTAGACCTAGGGTCAAGTTTATCCTCCTTTTAGTGTGCATATGCTGCACATCCAAAAGTCCTAAGGTTGCTTAATTCAGGGGGTTTTCCACTCCACATCTCCATGGGAGTCTTGAGCTCTATTGCTCTAGAGGGTGATCTATTCACCAAGTATGCAGCTGTAGCTATAGCTTCTCCCCAAAAATGTTTTGGTAACCCGGATCCTATTAGCATGCACCTAACTTTTTCCATAAGGGTTCGATTCATTCTTTCAGCAACTCCATTTTGCTGAGGAGTTTCCACAACCGTCCTATGTCTTAGAATTCCATTTAACCTACATAATTGATCAAGTTCTTGGTTAAAAATTTCTAAGCCATTATCGGTTCTTATCCCCTTAACTACTTTACTCATTTGAGTCTCAACCAGCCCTTTCCACACCACTAATTTATTCAAGGCATCTAATTTATTCTTAACCAAATAAACCCATACTTTTCTTGAATAATCATCAATTAAAGACAGAAAGTAAATGTTACCTCCCTGTGTTGGTGTCCTTGCTGGTCCCCAAAGGTCCGCATGAATGCAGTCAAGAATGCCCTTAGACTTGTGCACTCCGGTGTTGAAGCTGACCCGATGTTGCTGCCCAAAAACACAGCTCTTACAGAAATCCAGTTCTTCTACTTTGTCACCACCAAGTAGACCTTCCTTGCTAAGCACTTGCAGGCCCTTTTCGCTCATGTGTCCCAAGCGAGTGTGCCAAAGGGCTGCCTTGTCCAGCTCAGCCATCAAGCTTGCTGCTTGATCATTGGTTTCTGTTTCTCCGATCATCTCATAGAGTCGATCGTTTCTTGCTGCCTTGATCACTACCAAAGATCCCTTGGCCACTTTGATCTTTCCTCCCTCTATCTTGCATGTATAGCCCATGGAATCCAGCTGCCCCAATGAGATCAAGTTCCTCTTCAAATCTGGAACATACCTCACATTTTCCAGCAGCCTTGTGACTCCATCAAACATCCTCAATTGGATATATCCAATCCCTCTCACTTGGCAAGAATTTTCATTCCCCAAGAAGACCCTTCATCATTGATCTTCTTGAAATTCTTGAACCGTTCTTTGTGAGGGCTCATATGATGAGTGCACCCGGTATCCAAGATCCATTTCCCGCTGCCTTCTTGCCCCTTGCTCACACTTGAGCACACAACAAGAACATCATCATCTTGCTGTTCTGTTTTGGCAACCGAAGCCTCTCCATTCTTGGTATGGCTTCCTCCTCTATCCCTTGTCATCTTCTTGCAATCTTTCTTGACATGACCCTCCTTATGGTAGTAGTAGCAGCTCTTCCCTCCAAATCTCAATTCGGAATGCATTCTCCCATGGCTTTCTCTTCTACCTCTGTCCCGGTAGTAGCCATGCATGCTGTTGTGCACTCTTCTATGGCTCTCTCCTCTACCTCTGTCCCGGTAGTAGCCATACATGCTGTTGTGCACTCTCCCATGGCTCTCTCCTCTACCTCTGTCCCGGTAGTAGCCATGGTTGCTGCTATACCAAGTTGTTGGCCTTCTTTTAAAGAACAGCCCTTTACCACTTGATGCACTCCTTTTCTTGGCATCAAGATCGTCTTGCAACTCTTTCTTAGGATCAAATTTAAAAGCAAAGATTCGTTTCCGAAGATACCTCTTATGTGGGAGAGTCTTGGTAAGAAACAATTCATCTAGTTTCTTCCATAATGCAGCTGGATCTTTTGAGTCTCCGCACTCCCTTGTGACATTATCCAACATGTGCAAGAAAATGGTGTTGTAAGCCATCTTCTTCATCTCGGTCCACTGGTCCTCCGTGACACTTGCTGGAAAAGCATCATCTTCTCCAATAGCCAAGTCCACTTTTTTGTTGCACAAGAACCTCCTTGATCTTCCGCTTCCATAGGGAAAAATCTCCCTTTCCATCAAACTTCTTAATATCGAAATTTGAACCCATCTTGCGGAGATGATCCCTTGTCTTATGCAGTACCCAAAAATGCTTTCTTCAACCTCAAGAACACATATCGAAGATGGATCTTAACCGTTCTTGAATCACTTTCAAGAACACGACCAGATATTGATCTTTACACCGTTCTTGAATCACCCAAGAAGTTTGATCTTTGATTCTTCGAGTCTTGGCTCCGTACCTTCTACTTCTTGTTCCGATAACCAGCTGCTGTGCTCTGATACCACTATCCAAAGCTCTGATACCACTGTTGGAAATCACCTTGACAAGATGCCTAGGTGGTGATCTTCCAAACACCCAAGTCTTGAATGACTTGTAAAAAGAATTTCAGCAATCGAACTCAAGAACAGAAAATCAAAGAAAGAAAGAAGACAAGTAATTTGTTGTCGAGGTTCGGCAATGTGCCTACGTCCCCGTGAGTTCCTCCGAACTCTCTGCACTATCTCAATGGCTCTTACAAAGTTATAGCAATCCCTTTCAAGAATCCAAGTTCTTGAAGAAACAAGAAGAGAAAGAATAAGATGAGAACTCAACAATGTTCTCTAATCTAATCTATACTCTCTCTATCTAATTACAACCAGCCTCACTACAAGAGTCCCTCTTGTGTTTATGTCTCTCTACACAATACTCTCTTAGTGTTTACAATGATCTCACAATGTCACAAAACTCTCTTGTATGTGTGTTTTTGTATCTTGTATTATCTTATGAAATGAGGCCTTGAGAACCCCTTTTATAGCCTCTTAATTCTTGGACATTCTTGTGAGTCATTATCCTCCCTTTGATCATGTTCTTCCTTTAATCTCAGCCCTACATCACTCTCCAAGTGATGCTGTGTGTTTTGGTGTGGTACTGTGTGCTACGGCGTGACCTGATGCTGCAGCCACCTGATGCTATGCGCACACCTCCTACCTGTGGGCAGAAACTTCCACAGCAGTGTGCCTGACCTTCCTATGCTCAAAATTGAAGCACACACATGTGTGCAACCTTATAACTTGCTGAACTTTGATATCCCACAATTGGTTTGGACATTAACCAAACTTAGACCATGTTTGGAAATGTTTGAAACTTAGGCAAATAACAACAATATAAAACAAATTATTTTCTCCTCTCTCTATCCAAATTGCATCATCAATCTCTCTCTTAACCTGAACTATATCGGTGGCTTTCTTCTTTCTCATTCTCCTCTATTCTTTCAAATTTATGTTATTTTTTAGTTTAGGGATTGGATTAATTCTTGCTACCATTTCTCAATGTACATATCTTGGTCGGTCCCTCAGTGTCAGACACTTCTTCTTCTCCTCTTCCTCTGCTATTCTACCCTACCCGCCTTTCTTTCTTTCTTTCTATCTCATTGTCCATCTTTCTTTCTTCTCCATGCTAAATGTCTCTGTTTTTCGTCACTTCTTCAAGGGAAGCAGAAAGAGAATTGCGGTGCTATTGATAATTGGACCTGCTGGGCTGGTTTATGTTCCTTTTTTTCTCGAGTAGTTGAGTTGGCTGCAAAACCTTTTCTTTGGTCAGATCTTCCAGTGAAAACATGTATACCAAGTTTTTTTTATAATATTCATTTTCAAACATTTTGTTAAGACAACTAATTTAGGTACAACGTATAGTGAATCATGTTTTTATGAGTGAGTTCTTCTGTATGAGAAAAAATCATTAATTCTTTTCTACCAACCAAAATACCACTACTTTTAATTAAAAGATCACGATCCTCTCTATTTAAGAATTGAAATGGAGATCAAATTCATGGTAGCAAATTTGAATTTGAATGTTTTGCATTTAATGATGTGGTATTCAATCTCACCGTAAACTTGACTCCATCTCAATTTTCAAATGGAGATTACAATTATTCGTCATCCGCTTCTTGGTGAGTATGCATTTGGTTTTATCATGTCATCTGTTGTCCTTCAGGTAAATATTACATATCCAATCTAAAGAAGCTGATCTTTTCGCTTGACAATTTGCTCAAAATTTCCGTGAGGACACTTGGTTCACTTCAAAGATATATTTTGCTCGACGGCATTTGTCCTATGTATTCCTAGACTTTTACTTGCATCTGTACGTGATTCTTTTGTTTTGTTTGTTCTTTGCCCCTAAATGCTAGAAATGGGCATATATTGCACGTAACTGGAACTAATGGAAATGCTCATATTTAATCATCCTACGAGATGTATTGTCCTTAAATTTAATTTTAAAGAGAAAAAGATTGCACTTTTTTAAAAGATATTTTATAATTCGAGGAATTATTTATATATGTAGCAACTAATATTTTTCCAATGCGTAGATCGTATACAAATATACATGAAAAATAATGATGTTGGATTACTAGGTGAGTAACAAAATAACAGAGCAACATATTATAAGCATGTCCCAGAAATATCTTGGGCTACTGGTAAACTGTAACTATCTTGGAAGTGGGGGGAACGGGAGGGGACATTGCGGGTTCATATCCTATCACTTGACAGCGGAGAAATTTTCTTTTGGGTGACTTAACAGTGAAACATCATTAGCTGGTAATTGTTGCAGCAATCAGGAAGCTTGTGTCAAAGGTAGATTCAGATTTTCCTTTACTGGAGTAATAACATGACCTCCCATTTTAAAAATAACACTGCAGATCATATAGTAAAAATATGCTATTTAATGGTCATGATTTTTTTTGTTACTAATTAAGACTACTGCCATGAAATAGTTATAGGCCTTGTTGAATGGGAGCAGCCACCACTCCAAGCATTCAATGAGTCGCATTTAGAAGAGGTAGAAATTGCACTACCTGATATTATAACTGGGGTTGAGTCATGATTATGCTATTTAATGGTCATGATTTTTTTTGTTACTAATTAAGACTACTGCCATGAAATAGTTATACTACCTGATATTATAACTGGTGTTGAGTCATCAATGGCTCCCATGTATTGGAGCATCCCATATTCGAGTTCAGCAAAACTATAGTCACAAAATTAACTCCATTTTCAAAGTGACAATAGTTTGAATTTATAATTCAAAGCATGGTCTCTAAAACTTTGATTTATTTATACCACTAAACAGTTCGATTAATATTAACCTTGAATTCAAAGTCTAAACTCTAAAGCCTTAACTCATATGAGAGACAGTTTTGTCAAAGCAATGCTAATTCAGCAACAATGTTAACCTCATCAGCATGATTCCTAGACCTAATCCCATTACTGCCACAAGAGATAAGGACCAGCCCAAAGAAAAGCTATAACCAAAGGTCCAAAATCATCCAGCATAGATACTACATCTTTGATATACTCCACAGAAACTTGTCTGGTATGTGACTACTATGTTCAACATTTGAGATCTTAGCATGACATTACCTCTCCCTAACCAAGTCGAGCGCCAGTCTTTGGATCAACAGCAACTGAACCAATGACAATCAGATCCACCTTGATCTTTTCATCCAGTCTAATTGGTCTTCCATACTTGGCTACCCCTACAGAGGTGCATGCCTTATTGATTGTACTAGGAGTTACATATCAGATTCAAGTACAGAGAAAACCCCTGTCCTCAAACAGGGTTGAGGAGCCAACAACTTCTTTCCACCTGTGCATAGATTAGTGTCATGATAGTCAAACATTTGTTACCACTAGTTCCAGACACAATATGATCATGGCAACCATGAAATCCAAGACTGTAAGGCTGGGGGAGAATTCAACCAAAAAAGGCTATAGAATCATCAACATACTTCTATGGATTTTTGTGGGGAGAATTAAAGTTATAAGACCACTTTTTACAAAGCCTTACTTTGGATCACCACGTGTGCCCTTCAATTTTCACTAATCAAGTCTGCATACATTCTTTCCTTACCAGAAGAACAGGTTCTATACGTTGTTTCAATTCTCATTTCAAGCTTTGTTATTCCTTATATGCTTGGACTTCTCCTCATGCTCTAATTTTCCTTAAATGACATACTGCTTTGGATAAGTTGACATTTCCTTAGCAAACTATGTGTCACCATATAAAATATATGAACTAGAAAATGTCTTACTGATTTTCTTTCTTCTTCCCTAGTTTTTCCCCTAAGCTTTTTTACTACAATATGGGAAGGAGATAAAGGTGTTATCATGGAAACACCTATTGGTGTAGGGTATATTTAACCAAACCATACAACCATTGAACTCATAAGTTTTGACACGCTTTGTGCAGAATAGAGTACCAGTACATTTTGTTTAAGGTGAAAGAAACCATATTTCTCAGCAAAGATTGAACTGTCACATGATAAATCCAGGTGAATTGACTAACTTACCACATGAATTCACATCTCTATGGACAATAACATGTTTCTTAAATTAAATACAAGTAGATTTTATAGGAGCATTGAAATGATTTCAGGCACATGCCATCACGTATCTTAATTTGACTTGGGCACCATCACAAAATTCCTACAGTTCACTAGCATTCATAACATGATATATATTCCCATAACATGACATATATTCCACTTGGGAGAAGAGAGGTACTCGCCACCATAAATTGCAAAAAGTAAAGTCTGGCCTGATATAGAAGCATGAAAAAAAAAAGGATAGATCATATCAGCTTCAGCAGTTGTCAAAACAGCTGATGTTATCTAACTTGCTTGTAAAGGGGGTTGACAAACGTCAGATAGCCAGTCCCCAATGAATTATCTCTCCCAGCTAGTGATGCTCTAGTTGTACAACAAAATAACAAGCAGCAACATCAAAGACAGTGAAAAGATTCAAAGAAACAATGTAAGGATAAAGAGGGCATAAGCTTTATTTATTATTCGCAGTACACTGAGGTAATGACTTGTTAAATAACATGTACTACATAATCTTCACTTACAAAATGCACAAATATAACCCCTTTTAATTCTAGTTAGCTTCCCTCTAATCCTTTTCTTTCAATTTTTTTCTTTTGCCTTCATTCCTTGCCGTACAACTTTTTAGGCATCTCTTACTCAGTTCACTAGATAATGAAATGCTAGCACTTAGGACAACGTCACATGAGTTACCTCTTGTCTTCCATCGATTTAAACTAAGCTCTCAACATAAATGGTAAGCTTCATTGTATAGTCATACAAAGGGATTTGCAGATTTTTAAGCTCTTGATTGCTAGGGTCACACAACACTAGTTGGTGGTCATTGTTTTCCATGAACACCCTACCATTCTTCCAAAACCCTAGTAGCCTCTCAATTCCCAAAGTGAGCCCAACTGTCAGTTGTTTAACCCAAGATTCTTTAACACCAAGTTCCTTCAATACCCATACGTCATAGCATTTCTCTATAGCCTTGAACATATGAATGATTGCAGCAGGACATCCATCAAAACACACAATATACCAATCATGATCCAACCATGAAACTCCAACATATATATCGTCCGGAAAGCTTGTGGTGGTGAACACTTCATCCTTCATGTCAAATGAAATAATTACCCGAACGTTATATGAATATCAATGAATTAATCCGGATTTCCAGTGATACATTCCATTTGCGTATGGGTCTGAGGTCGGAATCAATGTGATAATCGTCCCATGGATATGGAATTTCTCTCCATGAATTATTACTTAGGTTGTATATTTCTGTTTGCATAAATTTGTCAACATCTTCACTGGTAAAATTTGCAATAAATCTTACAACCTTATAATCAGTAGTTTTCGAATCAAAACCGAATCTGACAGCAACAGTAGAAGGGTTATCATGGGTTCCAGTTAGGAGGGGATGTTTAACGGTGGATTCAGGGAGAAGCTTGAATTCTCTGGTCGCCGGATTCCATAGGCCAAGCCTATTGTGATCAACCAAACAGAGGATGCCATTAACAGGACCAATAATAGTGGGACTAAATAACCAATTATTGGTGAAGGACATGTAAATATTCTCTTTTGCGGTAATAATAATTTCCTCATCGATATTAAAATCAGTGTTCAGAGATGTGAAATATAGAGGATAAACGCGAAAATTGTTTTCACATAGCCGTCCGTCGCCATGAAACTATTGAATGAGCATATTAGAATTGGTATAGTTATGGCTTTTTAGGGTGTTTTGCTTGAGGTGATGGGCGATTATAAAATTAGGGTTTTGAAAATGAGCACACCAAGGTTTGGAAACACCTTAATCGAAGCAATGATTTCACCGGAAGCCTCAGTGGGATGTCCATCACCACATCTTCTGGAAAATGATCATTGCTATTTTTTCCCAACTTTTTTAGGTTTTAGGTATAGAGTAAAGTTTTTTTTTTTTTTTTCAATTGTATTTATCTTTGAAGTGTTAGTATTTCGAATGGAAGAAGTGGTTGATATCTATTCTTTACCAAGACTGACTCTAAAAGTAAATTTTGATTTGAAACGAAAATGGACCATACCCAGCCTGCTTTTCTGTTCTTTTATTATTAATTTGAAATTTGGTTGGAAGTCTAGTTTTATTTAACATAAAAGTTCATGGGCTTTAGCCCATCTAATGGTTGCTCAATTTGCTATTTCTGTTTTCAGTTTTCAAACAGCTTACTTATAGGTTCAATACTCAATAACACTCCGTTAGGAGTATTATTTTTAGAAAAATGATGAGTCACTTATTTTTCGAAAAAATTACATCAAAACATAACTGACAATAATATCTGCTACAGATTTTTGTCGTTGTTAATATCATTAAAAAAATATTTTTTCTTAACTTTTAATTTTAAATTGTTTGAGTAAATGCAATGGATAACACTGCGGTCGTAGATAGTATTATCAGTAACTGCCTTTCTTGCGATGGAGTTTCTGCAACGAATATATGTAGCGAAAAAGTATTTGCGATAGATATGAAACAATAATCAATTTTCTTGTAGTGTCAAACAATTATAGTTTATCGTTAAAATGTTTGTTTCGTGAAAGTAATTATAATTGTTCCAGAAAGCACCTGCCCCATGTTAGTTGGTTCTATTACTTGCTAATTCTGAAAAATATGGACATTAAAGAACCTTATTCTAGATTCAGAGGATGTGCTACTCAACGGGAGGTACCTACTTCCCATGAAAGTAGTCAGAAGGGGAGGTTAGTGCTTATCATGTTTGCTAGCCATTCACTGTTTCTGCACTGTGGTGAGAGAAGCTACAATGTGGGAGGCAGGTATCTTGTTAAAAAAGTTGTAGTTAAATTGACTTTTGTTTTTTGCTTGAGTGAAAAGTTTAAATTGTAGTGGGACCTCTTGATGAGGGAAAGGGATCTTCAATTTGGTTAATTAACAGATCTATTTGAATAAGGTGGGCTTCTTTCTTGATTTGTGTTTGACAAAATGAAATTCCTAGGTATTTTATATATTCATGTGTTAGTCTAACAACTTGCTTAGGTTTAAAGCTAATGGTTTAGAACAGTTAGAAACTTAATTGGTAAGTTTGAGAAGCTTCATTGATAATATCAATGTAAGTGTGGGACCTAGAAATTAATATTACCAGTAAAGTTTCTAAGATTACCAGTGAAATTTCCAGATGGTCTAAACCAACCAAAAAATCCTCCAGGATCAGTCTACTTGGTTTTCTTACTTTCATTTCATTGTTTTAGACAACAAACTGTTTATGTTACGATAGTAATATTATTCTGCTTATGAAATTAAAGAATATTATCCTTATTTTTCATATCTCTTTAGAAAAGTATAGGGTTTTTTATTTTTTTTCTTTTTTCTATCGAAAGGCTTCTTATTTCTCTATTTTCACACTAACCAAAAAATAGATAGTGAAATTAAGACAATACCTTTCTTCGTTTATATGAAACACTTTATGCCACTTCAAGCCTATACCTCTTCACTATATTTTTACTACGCTCAAGAGATGAGAAGGGCTCAAAGTCCATCTTCCAAAGTTGCCTAGCCCACAAGCACCTATATACTAGTAAGTGTAAATTCGTTATTTATACACAGTTTTTTTTACGTAATTTTATTTGTTTTCACATAATTTCATGAAATATTGCGATAAGTAGTGTTAAAAAGAGATAAAAACTCATTAGAAATGAATTTCAAATTAAATCCAAACAATTTAATTGAAATATCATGAAATTATAGAATTAAAATTTTAATTTAATTCCAAATCTATGCATTAAATCTCACATATTGTATCCCTAGATGTCCCAAAACTAAGATGATCAGAACAAAAATTGTTAGTGATCATTGCACCAAGAATTTTTAAGCTATTGATTCATTGTATTTAAATACTCAAACTACCAATAGTAAAATGACCAAATACCCTCACATCGTCACAAGTCTTAGCAGATTCTTGTTAAGCTTCTGCCAATACCTAACAACAATATACTTTTCACTATCAACTTATAGATTTCAATCAATATCTTGACATTAGAAAAATAAAAACCCACTAAAATAAGGATTTTTCAACTAAAAAATGACAAAATATAACCATGGAAAGTAATCTAAGTGAGTATAAGATTTTTGAGCAGCTAGTTGTGTGTGTGTGTGTCTCTATATATATATATATATATATATATATATATATATATATATATATATATATATATATATATATATATAATTGTTTTTCTCTTTTTTGCCTCTAGCACGAATGCCCCTTGCTTGCTCCATAAGTGGTTTATAATTCACACCACTTACCTTCGATTTCACTAAGTAGAATTTGACGAGACAAATGTGTATTCCTCAATTGATGATAGAATCTTAATTGTTCAATTAATCAATTAATCAATTATAAGTCTTCAGTTGACAAGTCTAAATCGATTCAAGCACAAGTTTTTTACTCTAAAGTGAGATTTGTAAATTATATTAGAAAGATTTAGTTCAAGATCTCTCTCCTTTACTATTGATAATTGAAAAAAAAATTCTCAAATGATCGCACAAAAGAACTCTAATTAAGAATCATTTATGGGTACTTGGTCATTCACTTTTTTAAGGATGGATGAAATAATTAATCTATAAGAAAAATATGAAGATTTGAAATATTGATTTTATTTTTTGATGTTTACCTTTTTGGGTTATCCAAAAATTAGTTGGTGATCAATTAAAAAAAAAAACCAAATAGTTGGTGAATGGTGATCATAACGTTAATCTACTTGCTTCCACTTAGTTGGTGATCTTAACCTTTCGGTACATTTACTTATCGAAGGATATCATTCGGTTTATGCAATGCACCAGCCACCTTTCAAAGATGTATGATGAGTATCTTTTCCGATATGGTGGAGAAATACATTGAGGTATTCATGGATGATTTCAGTGTTTTTGGTTCTAATTTTGATGAATGACTAAATCATTTAGAGAGTGTCCTAAAGAGATTTGAAGAGAGTAACTTAGTGTTGAATTGGGAGAAATGTCACTTTATGGTCCAACAAGGCATTGTGTTGGGTCATTCCATCTCCAACAAAGGTATTGAGGTAGACAAGGCTAAAATAGACATCATTTTAAAGCTGCCTCCTCCTTTAACAGTCAAGGGAGTCCGAAGTTTCCTTGGACATGCTGGATTCTATAGACGATTCATCAAGGATTTCTCCAAGATCTCTAGACCTCTATGTGCATTGTTAGCTAAAGATACCAAGTTTGAATGGACTGATAATTGTATGACAGCTTTCAATACATTGAAGGATGTACTCACTTCCGCCCCAATAATGATGGCACCAGATTGGAATCTTCCATTCGAACTGATGTGCGATGCAAGCGATTTCGCCTTAGGAGCTGTCTTAGGTTAGAGAATCAATAAAGTACCTCATGCTATTTACTATGTTGCTAGAACCTTAAATGATGCTCAGCTTAACTATTCTACCACTGAAAAGGATTTGTTAGCTGTTATTTTTGCTTTTGAGAAGTTTAGATCATATCTGATTGGCTCTAAGGTTATTGTATTTATTGATCATGCTGCTTTGAGATATCTGTTTTCTAAGTAAGATGCAAAGCCTAGGTTAATCAGATGGGTACTCTTATTGGAAGAATTTGATTTGGAGATCAAAGACAGGAATGGCAGTGAGAATGTGGTTGCAGATCCTTTATCAATGATACCCTATGAGAATGACAAAAATGAGTTGCCTTTGAATGAAAGCTTCCCTGATGAACAATTGTTCACACTAAAGGTAACAATTTCATGGTATGCTGATATTGTCAATTATCTAACTGCTAAGGTTTTTCCTCCAGGTATGACTAGTCAAGAAAAGAGGTGGCTGATATCTATGTCTCGACACTACCATTGAGATAATCCCTACCTTTTCAAATTATATCCCGATCAAATCATCAGAAGGTGTGTCTCGGAAGAGAAGCATTAGAGTTTATTACAACATTGCCATCAGTTTACTTGTGGAGGACATTTTGGGGCCAAGGAAACAGCACTAAAGGTACTACAATCTGGTTTTTATTGGCCTAATTTGTTTAAAGATGCCTTCACATTCTGCAGCTTATGTGATAGATGCTTGATGAGTGCCAAATATTGCATGTTTTGGCCCCTTAATTTACATTTATTAGCTTAGGAATTTGTTACTTTGAGTTGTTTTTTGTTGTTTTACAGGTTTACAAGCTTGGAAAGGAGTTTCACTAAATTGCCAAAATTGCTTGTACAGATCAGTCATTTTTTAGGATTAAACTGTATTGATTCAGGAAGAACCAGGAGATAAGCCATATATGCTTGGAAAGATCCGGATGTCTATTTTCTAGAGAATTTACAAATCAATAAAATGATTTTTCTAGAGAAAGTTATAGCAGTTTTAGTAGACAAAGGTCAGGCTGTGCATGATTTCAGCGTGACAGATCAGCCATGTTTGAGGATTAAACTGTATTGATTCAGGAAGAACTAGGAGATTAGCCATATACGCTTGGAAATATCCAGATGTCTATTTTCTAGGGAATTTCACGGATCAATAAAATGATTTTTCTAGAGAAATTTATGGTAGTTTTAGTAGACAAAGGTTAGGCTGTGCATGATTTCAGCGTGACAGATCAGCCATATTTTAGGATTAAACTGTATTGATTCATGAAGAATCATGAGATGAGCCATATATGCTTGGAAATATCTGGATGTTTATTTTCTGGGGAATTTTACGGATCAATAAAATTATTTTTCTAGAGAAAGTTATGGCAGTTTTAGTAGACAAAGGTCAAAGAGCAAAAGCTGGAATCTGCAGTATCGCACATCGGATTGGAAACACATTGCACTTGTGATGTTTCCCTATATAAGCCCCTCTTCACTTCATCTTTAGTAAGCAATCCAACTGCCATTTTGGTGCAATTTGGAGGACTTCTACTAGCATTCTAGTGGATCTCCAAGGGCTTTGCTACAAAGGGGGGAGCGCTGCTCAACAACTGCGAGTGAAATTTCTCTTAATGCATAGTCAGTTTTAATTTATTTCTTTTTGAGTTTTAATGCTTAGCACTTCAATTGTGACATTTAGTTTCATAATTATGATGGCTAAAATCTTCAGCTAAGGTTGAAGATGAAGCCTTTCCATTGTTTAGTATTATATTTTCAGATATGTTCGTACAATTCTGATATTTTTAGTATTAAATGTTCTATTTCAATTGTTTGAGTAAATTCTTACGATTGATAGTTTTTAAATTGTTCAAGTTTGATATTTTGTGTGTTTCATCTGATGGATACATCGAATTATTTTGCTTATTTTGGATATCCGTTGTGATTTGTAAATTAAACAGATACATTGGATGGTTTTGGTTGAATTAGGATATTTGTTGTGATTTGTTTAAAGTTGGATTCATAGAATCATTTGATAAATCTCTTTTATATAGAACATGAAGATATATGTTTTACTTTGGTGGGGTAGATTCAGAAACCTTAGAATTTTTATCATTTGTTTTTAAATCAATTTAGTTTAGTTTATATTTGTTTTGCAAAATACAATTCAATATTCGGAACTAGGTTAAGATAAAGTTAATTTAGATAAAATTATATTTTCACAACACAGTTCCTTGTGGATTCGACCTCGCACTTGCACAACACTATATTGCAAACGACTCGTGCGCTTGCGAGTAATTTAAAACTCACAACAAGTTTTTGGCACCGTTGCCAGGGATTTGTTTTGTTTGTGAAAATTAAATTTTTGTCTGAATTGATTTTATTTTTCTACTAGTTTAGTTAGCATTTTTGTTTTATTTTTCTTTTGCAATTTTGTTTTAGTTTATTTGTTTCTATTGGCAATTGCCCAAAAAAAATAAAAATAAAATTAAAATTAAAAAATATAAATATATATAAAAAATATTAAAATATATAAAATATAATTATTTTTTTTTAAATGTGGATGAATCCAGCACTGGTTTCACAGTCTCTAGAGGACACCCTCAAGGATCTAATGAAGATGACTGGCCAGTCCATCAATACAACCAATACATCAATGATGATAGTTGTTCCATCTGTGCTAGTCCTATGCATTTAGCACAGAATTGTCCATCTACGCTGGCTTTTGCCGAGTATCCCATGGAACAAATGAACGCTTTCAATGACTATGAGTGGCAATCAAATGGATCTTACTCTGAGACGTACAATCCAGGGTGGTGGAACCACCCTAATTTTTCATGGAAGCAGAACCAACTGATAAATCAAGGAGGAGCCCCTCATCATGCTCATAATCAATACCCTCCCAGATTTCCTCTACCAGTTCCAAATTATGGTCTCTCAGCCCATCCAGCACCATCACCCGCTTACCAAGCTCCCACTCAAGCGCCAGTGTCGGTTTCACATTCATTGGAGGACACCTTCAAGGATTTCATGAAGATGACCGGCCACTCCATCAGCGAAGTAAGAAGTGCGCAAATAGTAAACACCCAAGCGATTGCCAAGCTAGAGCTTTAAAAGGATTAAATCGCAAGTCACGTGGGTGAAGGAGAGAAGGGAAAGTTCCCTAGTTAATCTGTGCCCAACCCGAAGGAACAGTTTACGGTGGGAAATTCATCTAATCCTACGCACGGATCGGAACAAGTGCAATAAATTGCCACATTGAGGTCAGGGAGACAAGTGGACAATCTAGTGGAAGAGAACCCTGCTATGCAACAAGGGCCAAAAAGTGGTAACAAGGAGAAGAGAGATGCTGAGCCATCTACAGCCACACCTACTATTAAGGATCTTCCTGGGTCGTTTGTACCTAAAGCACCTTATCTTGAGAGATTACAAGCGCCCAAGAAAGGAGGGCAGTCTGAGGACATTGTGGAGGAATTCTTTGCTCAGTTTGGAGAGGATTTAGATTTGGATAAGCTACTTGAGCAAGCAAATGCTATCTTGGAGTTTGCTCCTCAAGGGAGCAATAAGACAGAGGAGACTGTGGGTGAATCAAGCATTGAAGACCCCCTAGAGGCATGCTTTGCTTAGTTTGGAGAGGATTTGGATTTGGATAAGTTGCTTGAGCAAGCAAATGCTACTTTGAAGTCTGCTCCTCAAAAGAGTAGTGAGACGGAGGAGACCACAGCACTTGAACTGCCAAGAAGAAACTTAAGCCTTTACCAGAAAATCTTAAGTATAAGTTCTTAGGTCCAGCAGATTCTTTGCCTGTGATTATAGCTTCAGATTTGGTTGAGGCTCAAGAGGAGAAATTAGTGGACATTTTAAGAGAGGACAAGGAAGTTATCAGCTGGAGTATTGAGGATATCAGGGGAATCAGCCCATCGATGGTGATGCACAAGATACATTTAGAGGAGAATGCCAAGCCATCGAGGGAGCCACAAAGAAGGCTCAACCCAGCTATGCAAGAGGTTGCGAGGACTGAAGTGATTAAGCTATTGGATGTAGGGATCATTTATCCAATCTTTGATAGCGAGTGGGTGAGCCCGATTCATGTCGCGCCAAAGTGGGCTGGATTGACGGTAGTGATGAATAAAGACGATGAGTTGGTTCCAACTCGTGTGCAGTCAGGATGGAGAGTGAGTATAGACTACCATAAGTTGAATGCTACCACAAGAAATGATCATTTTCCACTCCCATTTATTGATCAGATGGTGGAGTGCTTAGATGGGCACGATTACTAATGTTGGGTCTGGCTGAAGACGTTAAACTTAGCGCTCATGGGAGGCACCCCACAGTATATCTTTTCTGTTTGTTTATTATTTTAATATTTCTTGTTACTGTTTTTCTATAGTATTTTTTGTTTTCTAGTCTTTATTTTTCAGGGACAAAGCGTACCTCAGATCAAGTTTGGGAGTATGCTATGAGCTATACCAGTCCAGATAGTTCTCCATATCTCAGGTCAGCTATTTCCATAATATTCACACATTGGGGACAATGTGTAATTTAAGTTTGGGGGTATGGGAGACAGATTACACACATTTTGTCCTAATTTGTTTTTCTTTTTTCGTTTTAAAGAAAAGATAAATGCATATCATGTTATTTTGAAATTTTGGGTTGATCTAAATAATTTCTGTGATGCGATGTCATTTGTAAGCTTAAAATTTTGGACGTATGATCTGGTGATAAAGTTTTAAAATTTAGTTACTTACTTTAGGCATTTGAGAATTCACATGTTTGATCTAATCTAACACGAGCACATTAGCACAAATTGTGTGAGGTATGACATGTGATTTTAATGTGTACATTTTCTTGTTTTAACTGAAACTGGATGACTTGTTGGATAAACACTTTGGTATAAAAAAGTACAAAAATAATAAAAAATAAAAAAAAATTGATGATCATAAATAAACTTTTCACTGAGTAACTGGACCTCTTGCCTCAGTAAGCAGTGAGTGTTCACGTCAAAAGGTGAGAATTTTGCTGGGTAGTATTAAGGCCAGTTTAATTTCATAGCCTTTTTGACTCGAGTTAGTAAGTCCTTAGGGGTGTCTTTACACCTAATGCCGTAAAACCATCTGGTTTGGGAATCATTGACTCAACACTTACTATATGGGTGAATCAGAAAGCTTAAGGGAACTAAATATAGAAGAGCCTTATAATAAAAAAAAATTTTAAAAAGGAGAAGAAAATAAAAACTATGCCATTTTCGTTCAGTCTGATGAGAAATTCGGTGAATCCTAAAACATGAGACCTTACATATTGGAGTTATTTGGAAGCTTCATTTTTATATGTTAATTCACTTTACATAGTGTCAGACTTGTGATGCCTTAACCTGCCTTTTGTAAGTAATTAAATTTTAACATTTCTATTCATTGCGAAGATGGGTTTATCTTTTTAAGCTTGCTCATGAATGAATATCATGGTGATGTGTGCTCCTTAAATTTTTGGATACCATGAATGATGAACTTATCTTAATGTTCTTTGTTTTTCATATAGTTTTTAGTTTCGTATTGCTATGGGACTAGCAATATGTAAGTTTGGGGGTATTTGATGAGTGCAAAATATAGCATGTTTTGGCCCCTTAATTTACATTTGTTAGCTTAGGAATTTGTTACTTTGAGTTGTTTTTCGTTGTTTTACAGGTTTACAAGCTTGGAAAGGAGTTTCACTAAATTGCCAGAATTGCTCATATAGATCAGACATTTTTTAGGATTAAACTGTATTGATTCAGGAAGAACCAGGAGATGCGCCACATATGCTTGGAAAGATCCGAATGTTTGTTTTCTGGAGAATTTTATGGATCAATAAAATAATTTTTCTAGAGAACGTTATGGCAGTTTTACTAGACAAAGGTCAGGCTGTGCATGATTTCAGCGTGACAGATCAGCCATTTTTGAGGATTTAACTATATTGATTCAGGAAGAACCAAGAGATGTGCCATATATTTTTGGAAAGATCCGGATGTCTATTTTCTGAGGAATTTTACGGATCAATAAAATGATTTTTCTAGATAACGTTATGGCAGTTTTAGTAGACAAAGGTTAAAGAGCAAAAGCTGGAATCTGCAGTGTCCCACATCGGATTGGAAACACATTGCACTTATGATGTTTCCCTATATAAGCCCCTCTTCACTTCATCTTTAGTAAGCAATCCAAGTGCCATTTTGGTGCAATTTGGAGGACATTTACTAGCATTCTGCTGGATCTCCAAGGGTTTCCTACAAAGAGGTGGAGTGCTCAACAACTGTAAGTGGAATTTCTCTCAATGTATAGTCAATTTTAATTTATTTCTTTTTGAGTTTTAATACTTAGCACTTTAATTGTGAAATTTAGTTTCATAATCATGAGTGGCTAAAATCTTCAGCTAAGGTTGAAGATGAAGCCTTTCCATTGTTTAGCATTATATTTTCAGATATGTTCGTACAATTCTGATATTTTTAGTATTAAATGTTCTATTTCAATTGTTTGAGTTCAAATAGCAATCAGACATTCACAGTCAATGGACACCGAGTCAAATCATACCTCGATCTCAACATACCTCCTCAAGACGAGGACTTGGCACTTCAAACCGTTCAATATATAGCTGATCCAAGGACACTTGAACCACTTGAATTTCCAGTCTCTGTCGCACATAACTTCATTGCCTGAAGCATTGCGATCGAGCGCACATACACCTGTGATCGAGCGCATTTACACCAGAAGCTACACCATAATGCATAAATAAGTAGTTGAAATTCCCAATGACCAGCAGTGAGAGGATACCCCATCTAGCTAAAGACGTAAAACTTAGCGCTCATAGGAGGCACCCCACAGCATATCCTTCTTTATTATTGTATTTTCTTTCCTTATTAGTATTTATGTTTATTTATCTGTTTGTTATATATATTTCTTGTTTTCTGGCACAATGTTTGTTTTTCTTTGTCAGGAACTTAGTGCGTGCATCCAGTTCAAGTTTGGGGAGTGCTACGATCAATGCAAGCAGTCTAGTTCTCCATCTTCCAGGTCAGATCTTTCCATGTCACACACACATTGAGGACAATGTGTATATTAAGTTTGGGGGTAGTGGGGGACACTGACACATGCACACATTATGTCCCAGTTTTTTTTTTTTTTTAAGAAAAGATAAATGCATGTTCATTTTGTGTTAAAAAATTTGGTTGATTTAAAATATGATAAAACTTCATTAGTAAGCTTAAAATCTAGAACACATAGTCTAGTAATAGGAATTTTAAAAGTTTAGTTACCTACCTCAAGGCACTTAAGAAATTCACGAGTTTGATCTAGATCTGACACGAGCACATTAGCACACAATTGTGTTAGGTATGACATATAATTCTTATGTATATGTTTCCATGACCTAACTGTAATCGGACAACTTTTTAGATGAACACTTTGGCATAGAAAAAAAAAGAAAAAAATTTCCACCATGCAAAAAGAAAAAAATAAAATACTCCTAACAATCATTAAATAAAATTTTCTCTGAGTAACTAGACCTCTTGCCTTAGTAAGCAGTGAGTGTTCACGTCAAAATGTGGGAATTAAGCATTTAATGATCATAAAAATTTTCACTGAGTAACTGGACCTCTTGCCTCAGTAAGCAGTGAGTGTTCACGTCAAAAGGTGGGAATTTCACTTGGAAGCATTAAGATCTGTTAGTTCCGTAGCCTTTTTTACTCAAGTTAGTAAGTCCTTAGAGGTGTCTTTACATCTAATGCCCTAAAACCATCTGGTTTGGGAGTCATTGGCTAAACACTCGCTACAAGGGTCAATTAGAAAGCTTAATGGCACTCAACATGGCAAAAATCTCATGATGAAAGAAAAAGAAAAGAAGTAAAAACTATGCTGTTTTTGTTCTATCTGACAAGGAATTCGATGAAGGTTTGGGCATCGAAATACTATACATTAAAATCATTTGGAAGCTCCATCTTCTATATACTAATTCACCACACACCAAAGCAAACTTGTGATGCCTTAAACCAACCTTGTGTAAGTAACATGAACTTTTAAAATCCTTATTCATTGCAAAAATGTGTTTTTATTATAAGCTTAATCATGAACAGTCATCATGGTTTTATGTGCATCCCAAATTTTCAGATATCATGAAGAATGAATTTATCTTTAAATTTTGTTTTGATATAGTCTTTCATTTTGTATTGCTAAGGGACTAGTAATATGTTAGTTTGAGGGTGTGATAAGTGCTTAAATAGTCATATTTAAGCCCCTTAATTTACACTTGTTTGGCTCTTTGTTTATACATTTTAGTAGATTCTACTTCACTTTTGTGTTTTCTGTGTTTTTCATAGGGCTATGACGAAAAGATGACATTTTGGAGCTCTAAGGAATAAAAGTGAAGATCTGCAAAACCAGCAAGGTGCGCTCGAGCGCACCGCCCTTGTGATCGAGCGCACAGACACACGAGCACACACTTAGAAGGTTCAAGTGCACACATACGCTCAAGTGCAGACCTATGCGATCGAGCGCACACGCACTAGAGGCAGCAGAGTCAGAATTAGAAAGAAGTCTAAGGACCTTAAATTGGAAATTAGGGTTTCGGAGCACCCTTAGAGCCTTATATATAGTCTTGTAAAATGCAGAAAACATACTTTTGACTTGAGCTTGAAGTTGTAAGCTTTGGAGAGGAATTGACGACTCGTCTCCTCAGCATTCTTCGGGTTTTATTTTTCTGTTCTAGTTAGTTATGGTTATGATGTTTAGTTTACTCAGCATATGTAACTAACTTCCTAATAGGGCTTGATTGAAGCCCTAATTATGCTTTCCTATATATATAATCATTGATTGCCATTGCAAATAGCCATGTTATGATGCTTTAATTGATTAATGCCTGTGTTTATTTAAATTCATCATATGTGTGTGTCCGATCAACGTATACATGTGGTATGGATACGTTAGTTAGATCAATATGGATGACTGAGTCCTGGGTCTGACAATAGTAACAAAAGATATCCACACCGGATTCTTGGATTAATCAACATGGGAAACCAGGAGTGGACCAAGCCCTAGGTCTCATGTGGTTGTCGATTTCCACAGACCTTATGCTCTCTTAAGGAATAACTCAGTATACATCATGTTGAATCACTTAAGAGAGAAAAGAGTTAGAGTATACACCATGCCTAACTCATTACTTAGGGAGATCAATAGCTTAAGGAGTGGACCAAGCCCTTAGATTGACAATCATTAGGTATTCATGATAGGGCTATAGCATTGGCACTTTACTTATTAGGAAAGTATGATGAGTGGTGGATATCAAAGCCCTATGTTCTTATTATTATTAATTCACACTCAACATTTATACCTATCTTTTCATATTGAGAAACTAATTCTAAATTGAAATTCACCAATCCCTGTGGAGATGATCTCACACTTGCACTATGCTATTATTGACCTTGTGCACTTGCAAGTAAAACTACACGATTATTTGGTTATTTATTTAGGTAGATAATCGCTCAACAGATAACCATCTAGCAAGGTTTGGGGTCCAAACCGGAGGTGGTATGTAATCAAAATGCAACTTGAACACTTCAATCGTGGGAAATCCATATTTGGATTGATCAAAAAACATTTCCAAACCTTGTAAATTGCAAAAAGAACTATTCTGGTTGTAATAAAAATGATCTGATAATATTTCCTCCAAGTTAAGAGGGGGAGGGGACAACAAAATTTAAATAGCACTTTGGTGAGGTTTTTTAGAAGTGAGGGTTGGTGCTACAAAGGTGGTGTAATATGTTCTAGTTTGTGGTTGGGTCTGGATACTGTTGCACAACTTGTTCTGTAGCAGGTTTAGTTGTGCGTCTCTTCCTTTTTTTTGTTTCTGCAGTAAGTAGTGTAGCTGTCCTTCATGGGAGTGTTTGCTACTAGAGTGTGGTTGTACTGCTTCCTTTGTCTTTGCCAACCTTACAAATAAATTTTATGTTTATCTTAAAAAAAATATATTTCACATTTTGTTTTTTAATGTAGTACTATTTTGGAGTGTTGTAGAACACAGAACACAAGGGAATACTAGGAAGATGATGTTGATATCAAGGTTATAAAGATAAATGAATCACAAAAACTTGTGTAATTCCCTAAGGTTAACATAACATGGTGCTCATATTGATAGGCACAAACACATGTAAACTGCGTAGTGTTTGGCCTAACTTCTATTCTTTTAGAAAATTTAGCAAAACTATCTAAGAGTTTTATTTTAATTCAAGATGTTGATATATGTATATATAACTTGTCACACTGTATGCACAAATTAGTATTGTGTCCATATTTATTTGGACAAAAATATCCCTTTCATTACAAATTGGTGGATAATTTTGTAATAACAATACAACCAAGACTTTGTGACTAAAAGGGAAGTAAATTTGACTCCCATTTGGTGATTGCAAATTTCAAATCAATGGCAATTTTCATTTTGACAGCCGAAGGAAGAAAAATTAAAGGAAACATCAAGAAATTGCACATCACGCTATAATGGAATATTATCAACTACAAAAACTACCACATCATTGGCGTGCATCCTTAGGAGTTATGTAGCTTCTGCTCTCAGTGACTGTGGAGTTGGTGAGGACATATGGTGCGATTTCCCAACTCCCACTTCTCCTTCCCCAACTTGAGTGCCGAGTGTCTGATCGAATGGTGGGAGCTCAATGATCTGAACCCAAAACAGAGTCAACCTCCGAGGTATTATGGGGAGGCCCATTGCTCCCTCTACTACATAGGTCATCTATTTCTTCAATATTACGACAGTGAGAGATCTTCAATAGGTCTTCCCCAATCTCTAGATCATCCTCTACCTTCGAATGAGTATCTCTACCCAAATCTTCTACTTCTGCTTCCCGAGTGCTGGACAAAGGGGGCCTTGATTCCTCCTCTTGAACAAAAGCCCAAAAGTTATTCTTTGAGGGCTTTACCTTTGTGCAACATATTTCAAGAAAATTATTCAAACAACCCCGACTGTAAACATTGATCCTGTTGTCAGCTCTGTACCCAAAATTTTCATAGATAGTCTGGAAGGGCATGGTTTAAGCTGTTCAGCCAATACCAAAGAGAAAATTGTGAGTACACAAAGTTCAACACATCTCCATCTCATTCCATAATAATACTAAGATGATTATGAAAACGATGATGATGCAGAGGAGAATGAAAGAAAGAAGTCGATGATTATGATCATAATGCTGTGAAGGTCTATTCAAGATTTCCAATACTAGATGTGATCAAATTCAATCCAAAAAAATGTGATCAAGTATACGTCAATCTGGAGTTCTTGAAGAGTACACAACTAAATTAACCATGTTATATTTTCAATTTTCCCAGTATCTTCCCAAGCTCCAGAATTATCCAGTGAGACATTGACAATGTCATAGCTGGATTTCCCCAATTCCCCCCCCTCCCCCACCCCCACCATCACCCCAAAAAAAAAAGGAAAAATGGCATTAAGAACTTCTCACATCCTATCTATAATCAGAAGCCAAAAGTTGATACAAAAAAAACTAGTTACTTGGTGATGGGTGTCGAATCCAACAAATAATAAAATTCTCGCTCTCGAAAAATACAAATTGTAACATTGATGAGCAAGGTCGTATCCACAAGGATTGGGTAGATTTATTTTAATGAAAATTAAAGCAAAGAAAAGGAGGGTTTGAAATATATATATATATATATATATATATATATATATATATATATATATATATATATATATATATATATATATAAGCAGTTATAATCAACTAAAAACTAAGGAGAAATCAATATCAAGAAAATATCCAGCCAAAGGTATAATTTCATAATTGGTTCAGAGAATTGATCACAGATACAAGGATAAAATCTTCTATTCTTCACTAAATTGGTTATGGTTGTTAACAAGCTCTAACAACCTATCTCTCCTTACTTTCTTGATAACCAAAACAAGCTCTTTGATTACTTCCCTTGTTAATAAACAACCCTAAACAAGCTCTTAGGATTTAATCTATCGACAGCATTAATAATTAGAGAGACCACCAATTCTAGCCAACAAATACACAAGCTCGATTCATTTATACTAGGTTATATATCTCCATAACATAAATCGAAAATCTCTTTATAATCAACTTTGTTATTTTACCACTAATATTAGAACATTTAAACAATTAAGGATTTAAAGTTCTAAATGGCAATTTATTGACCTGATAATTGAACAACGGGCCCTTTGCATCAATCAACCAAGACAATAATTTTTAATAAATACAGAAGATATATAAATAGTGAAGAAATAAAAAAGCAATGAAAATTATTTAGATCTCACAATTCTTGAAGAACCAAAACTTCAATTATCCTTCAGCTGGAAGAAAAGTATTTAGCTACTCATAATTAAAAGAACGCCTAAAAACAAGAGAAGAGGAATTTTTCTTGTGAATAATCTATGTCTCTAGGGTTGCCGCCTCCCCCTTTTGAGAGATCCCTCTTCTATTTATAGTAGTTACTCCCTCTAATAATAGTTGCCCTAACTAGATAAGGAAACTAATTAAAAGAAAATCCTTCCTTAATAAGGAGTCTTGGCAAATACTTTCCTAAAGATAAGAATGGGTAACTAAATCTTTCCAGCTGTCATACATATCCTTTTTTTCCCAACAAATTCGTAACCATAGGTCAGAACCTCGGAACCTCGGATCTAGTAAGGCGTGCTCACACTTTATCTGCTGACTGCTTCTGTAAACATTCTGGGAAATAGGACATGCCCATGTTTTAAGGAAAAACCGCTTCTGGAATGTATATCTTTTTTAGCTCCGATTTTTCCTCTCCAAATCTCTTGATTTTGAATTTAATTTGATATAACTCCTCAATCTACTCCACAAAATACAAAACATAATCAAAATCCAAGATTTAAGCTTTTATAACCATTAAAACATGAGGAAATATAACAAACATATAGATATTATGAACCCTTATCACTTGGGAAAAGAAAACAAGGGAAATGATGAGAGTCGTAAAATGCATCTTAATAGTACTTATTTGTTAGCATTTTAGGGTTGATCTAGGGTTGAATTACACATTTATACCAATTCTAAAGTGTCATTCGTGGAGTATTGACTTATTTCGGTGCATTTTTAGGTATTTTGAGTTAAAAGAGATGGAAAAGCTATCATCATTTTAAGCCCGAAGCTTCGATGCATACCGGAGTGAAGGCGTGATTGCGGAAGGATAAAACGAAGCCAACCTCCACCAACTATTGTGCGCTGTGGCCTGGAAAGGCTAGACCGCGACCTACAAAAATGTATCTAAAAGAACCTCAAAGGTTATCAGTGTGAGCCGCGGCTTGAACCAATCTGGGCCGCGGCCTCCAGCAACACAACAAAGCAGACTTCAAGGTTGAGCCACGGCCTGGATTAGTGTGAGCCGCGGCACGCACACAATCCAATGTTTCCTAATTAGGGTTTTAATAATAGTTTAGACTCGAAAACACCCTTGGACCTTTTGTATTATAAATAGATTACTTAGGGTTTCATAAAGGGGCATCCATTAAGGCTAGAAACAAAGAGAAAGCTCGACATTCTTCTCTATTACGATGTTCAAGCATGAGCCCCATGGCCAACTAATCTCCAACCAAGGCAAAGGAATGAATCTTTAGGTGTAGTTGTTCTTATTTTCCATTCTTGATTCAGTTGTAATTTGGAGTTATTGTTAATATATTGTTTATGATTTACTCTTTGATTAAACAAGAAGAATTTAGGTTCATGTGACAGCTGCAATTTATGTTCTTCTTATCTTAGATTTTTTTAATCTGGTGATTGCACCCTTCTCCTCCATATAAGTCTAGTCAAGCTCTTCTTATGTCAAGTTGTTTGGATATGATTGATTCTGGTAGATTTATCTTTTAGGTTTGTCCATTACTGTGATATTGTCATTGAGATATATTGTTGTTTCTTGATAAATCTATAGGATAGGTCATGTGTGCTTGAATCGAAATCAATGAGTGATTCGTAGCAATTACATTAGGGTTTTCATACACTTTGGTTGAATATTTGCCGATTGCTTGTTTGGGATATGAAACTAGTAATCGAGATAAAAACAATTGAATCGAGAGTGCAATAAGGCAACAAAACTAGGGAGGATTCCCGGAACCTTGTTGTTTCCTTATTTTATTCTTCATTATATTTACACAACTGTTTCCCATTATTTCATTATCAAAATTCAGATTCTCTCACTTGATCTTTATCGTTCATGTTAAGGCTTACACTATTCCTTATGGAATCGACACCTCAACTATACACAATAACCGCATATTAGTTTGAGCGTAATCAAATTTTGGCGCAGTTGCCAGGGAGACTCGCTTAAAGTACAAGGAAGATTGTCAACGTTAAGACAAAACGGTAATATGATTTTTTGCTCTTTGTTTTGATTTTCAAATTTTTATTTTTCAGTTTTATTTGTTTCCCTCTAATCTCTTTGGCGTATGCATAAACTGAGAGATTCGCGAGGTAGATTCATTAAAAGACCCGAATTAGAGTTACCTTCTCCTTCCACATCCGTTAGTGAAACCTCGCCTAGATCAAACCATAGTGCACACCCAAGTGAGAATTTAGAGAATTTTGTTAACATGGCCGAAAATCACAATGAAATTGTTGCTAGGACACTTAAAGACTACTTGCACCCTAGCCGAACGGCCACACCATCTTATATCATGTTCCCCCCTAATGTTCAACAACCTGAATTTAAGCCAAGCATGATCCAATTTCTACCAACCTTCCATGGGTTTGAGAATGAAAACCCCTATATCCATATTAGGAAATTTGAGGAAGTAGTAGCAACCTTTCAAGGTAGGGCTAATATGGTAGACACCATCAAACTTAGGTTTTTGCCTTTTTCACTTAAGGAAAAGGCCAAGGGTTAGATGTACTTGTTAAGGCCTAGGTCCATAGGTAGTTGGGATGAGATGACACAAGTTTTCTTCCAAAAGCATTTCCCAACCCATAAGACCAATAACCTCAAGAGACAAATCTCAAACTTTGCACAAAAGGAGAGCGAAACCTTATATCAAGTTTGGGAATGTTTCAAGGACCTATTGAATTCTTGTCCACACCATGGGTATGAGAGTTAGCGGGTAGTTAGCTACTTCTATGATGGACTTCTAAGTAGGGAAATGCAATTCATAGAAATGATGTGTAATGGGGATTTTCTTCAAAAAGATCCCGATCAAGCCATAGATTTCCTACATGACCTATCGGAAAAAGCCCACACTTGGATAGGACCAAATTCCATGGAAAGCACTAGGAGAAATCAATCCACTGGAATTTATCAACTTAAGGAAAAGGATAACCTTAAAGCCCATTTAGAGGCCCTAACTAAGGAAATTGAAGCCTTAAAAACCAAGGATGATAGAGCCCCTGAATCGGTTGCTAACGTATAGTCCCATGAACCTTGCATTATGTGTAATGGGGTATGTCATGTGCCTAGGGATTGTCCAACCTATTTTGAGATGAAGAGAGAGTGTAATACTTTAGGAATACCCTTTAGGAAACCAAACTCACCCTACTCTAACACCTACAATCCCAATTAGAAGAATCACCCTAATTTTAGTTGAAAATCTGATATGCAACCTCCTGCCCAATCTAGCACCCATTTGAGATCCGATATGCAACCTTATCCCCACTCTAGTACCCAATGGAAACCGGAAGCAACCTCATCTAATGCACCCCAACAATCTTTACCTTTGGAAGATATGTTTAAATCATTTATGCAGGTACATTCCAAGAGTGTGGAAGAGCAAGGCAAGATTAATCAACAGTTGCTAGAGGAGCAACAAGCGATCAAAGAGGAACAAAAGGTGATAAAGAGTCAACTCACCAAGTTGACTAGTTTCTTGACAGTTCAAGAGCATGGTCATTTTCCTTCACAGCCACAACAAAATCCAATGGGACAACATAAGGAACAAATCTCCAATCTTGAAAATCAAAATGTTAAAGAGGTTAATGCCATAATCACCCGCAGCGGTACGAAAATTGATGGACCCACTCTACCATCAAACTTAATTCCTAACACTATGAGCAACAAGGATGAAGACCCCAAGGAACAAGAGGCCCATGATGATTATTCTCCACCAGTGCTTTTCCCTCAAGCACTCCTTAAGCCTAAAGAGAGAAATTCAGCATTAAAAGGTGAGATTCTTGAATAACTTCAGCATGTTAAAATTAACCTCCCCCTTCTTCATGTTATAAAGCAGGTTCCCAACTATGCTAAGGTCACCAAGGATCTATGCACAATCAAGGGGAGACACAATGTGAAGAAGACAACATTCTTAACGAAGCAAGCAAGTGCAGTAATTGACAGCAAGACACTGCCCAAATATAAAGATTCAGGCTGTCTAACGGTGGCTTTCCAAATTGGAAACAAATCTTGTGGCCAAGAATTGCTAGATTTGGGTGCTAATGTGAACCTCATGCCATACTCCATGTACTTGCAGCTCGGTCTAGGTGAGATAAAGCCAACCTCTGTGGTACTTCAATTAGCGAATAGATTGGTAAGAAAACCAAGAGGTATTGTGGAAGATTTTTTGTTGCAAATTGATAGTTTCTATTATCCTGTTGATTTTTGGTTTTAGATGTCGTTTCCATTGTGAATACGGAGTCAAAAATTTCGTTGATACTTAGAAGACCATTCCTTACCACCACCAATGCTCTCATTAATTGTAGGAATGGTCTAATGACATTATCATTTGGAAATATTACTCTAGAGGTAAATGTTTTTTGAGTCTCAAGGCAGCCACATGAAAAGGATGAGTACATTAAAGATAATTCTAACTCTTTGAAATTCATTTCTAATAATTTTGAGTTTGATGAATCTTCAATTTATTCCTATGCCATTAATTTTATTGATGTATTTGATAAGTCACAGGTATTTATTAAGAAATCGTGGCAACCATGCTTTGAGGAGTTTCTTAAGAGAAGTCACATGGATGCGGGAATCACATACCCTACTGCTGATAGTAAATGGGCAACACCAAGAACACTTGAGCCATATGTGGTGGACTTTAAGTATTCATTGCCAAAAGACTAGCACTGGGGCCACTGAGTATGGAGCTTCATCCCACAATAAGGCCAGCAGTGAGAATGGTGCAGCGTCTGGTTGAAGACGTAAAACTTAGCGCTCATGGGTGGCACCCCACAGCATATCCTTTTATTTTTACTGTTTTTCATATTTCTTTTTCTTGTTTATTATTAGTATTTGTTGTTTTCCAGTATCACTTTTGTATTTCTTTTTCATGGACAAACATGTGCCTCAGTTCAAATAATCGTGCACAATTTTCGGCTTCCTCGCACCTTTGGTTAAAAAATGGAGTTTTCTTAACTTTTGCCGTCACATTGAGGACAATGTTTATCTTAAGTTATGGGTGGAGGAAACACATTTCTTATTGCATACCATTTAATTGTTGGGTGTCACCTTCCCTTTTTCATTTTAATTTGTTTGTTTTGTTTTTAATACATTTGTCTGTTAGGATAATCTGTTAAAAAAAATGTTCTTAGCATGCTTTGTGTTAGCCTTGGAGTTAATTCACATGTCAATGATATGAGCTTAACTAAGACAGCATATAGCATTTAAAAGAAGTTAAATATTACTTCAGTTTGAGAATAATTTAAGTGTCAATCTTCATTTGGTTTGAGACTCGGGTTTGCGGTAAGATTGCATGTTTAGTCTAAAACGTTTAGAGAAGTTTTATGTGCGAATTTTTTTTGTGAATACTTTTGCGGTCTCGACAAGCTCTAGAACTTATTTGATAATCCCTTGAGGTGAAATCCTAGAATGCACACTATTTAGGATATGATATAGGCCATTTTTGGACTGTTTGAGCCTTTCAAACTTACCCTTGCTATATTTATCGCTAGTCACATGTTTAAGCCTTTTTCTTGAAAAAGAAATTGAGCCTTGTTTCTTTCGATAACCCATTTACTTACCTTTATGAGCCTAAAAAATATTTTATCCTTACCTTTTTTTAAAAGAACTTAGTTATACACATTAGTTGAGAAGCACTCAAGAGGAGTAAGGATGGAAATATGAAAAAATATTGCTACCATAACCCAAGTATATTAAAGGAGATAAGTTGGGAGTTGTGGAAAAGAAAAGAAAAGAAAAAGAAAAAGGAGGTGAATGATCTTATGCCAAAATAAAAAAAAAAAAAAAAAAAACAAGTGAATTATGGCAAAGAAAGAAGAAAAGAAAAAAGTGGTGACTTAGTGAGAGAAATGCTCGAAAAATTGTTGAAAGAGTTGGCTGTTGAAGTAAGATTATCTAGTGCTTAAACAGTTGTGTTTAAAACTAAAAGATTGAGTTCTTTTACTTGTTGAATCCTTCCCGTTCTCTTTTGACCTTTACCTTAGCCTAACGTCACAAGCTTATTAAAGACCTATTGATCCAATGTAGTGTGATTTTTCTACATTAGTGGAGAGTGATTTGAAATGTAAACCTATGGAGTTTGATTTGTGATTGATGTCACACAATTTAATGTGTTTTTAGAAGCCAAGACTTGTATTCATGAATGTTGTGCATAAAATCATCCGAGTGTTCGGATTAATGGATTGTGGTAAGATGGATGTTAAGAGTCGATAACAATTTTAAGATTGATGTTTGGATTACTTTTGGACTTGGGTGATATTTAATGATTCTATGTGTTGTGTGTTATTTGCGATTTTTGAGACAAAAGATTTGAACTACTCTTAGATTAACACTAACATTACTTTATTTTGTTTTGATTTCTACCATAGAATTCATTTCATATTGTCTTTTTTTTCGCTTAAATTGCTAGGGACTAGCAATAAGCTAGTTGGGGGTTATGATGAGAGTCGTAAAATGCATCTTAATAGTAATTATTTGTTAGCATTTAGGGTTGATCTAGGGTTGAATTACACATTTATACCTTAACAATTCTAAAGTGTCATTCGTGGAGTATTGACTTATTTCGGTGCATTTTCAGATATTTTGAGTTAAAAGAGATGGAAAAGCTATCATCACTTTAAGCATGAAGCTTCGATGCATACCAGAGTGAAGGCATGATTACGGAAGGATAAAACGAAGAGAACCTCCACCAACCAGTGTGCGCCGTGGCCTGGAAAGGTTGGGACGCGGCCTACAGAAGCTTATCTAAAAGAACCTCAAAGGGCATCAGTGTGAGCCACGACCTTGACCAATTTGGGCCACGGCCTCCAGCAACACCACAAAGCAGACTTCAAGGTTGAGCCGCGGCCTGGATTAGTGTGAGCCACGGCGCGCACACGATCCTCTGTTTCCTAATTAGGGTTTTAATGATAGTTTAGACCCGAAAACACCCTTGGACCTTTTGTATTATAAATAGATCACTTAGGGTTTGATAAAGGGGCATCCATTAAGGCTGGAAACGAAGAGAAAGCTCGACATTCTTCTTCATTACGGTGTTCAAGCATGAGCCCCGTGGCCAACTAATCTCCAAGCAAGGCAAAGGGATGAATCCTTAGGTGTAGTTGTTCTTATTTTCTATTCTTGATTCAGTTGTAGTTTGGATTTATTGTTAAAACATTGTTTATGATTTACTCTTTGATTAAACAAGAAGAATTTAGGTTCATGTGACAGCTGCAATTTATGTTCTTCTTATCTTAGATTTTCTTAATCTGGTGATTGCACCCTTCTCCTCCATATAAGTCTAATCAAGCTCTTCTTATGTCAAGTTGTTTGGATGTGATTGATTCCGGTAGATTTATCTTTTAGGTTTGTCCATTACTGCGATATTATCATTGAGATATATTTTCATTTCTTGATAAATCTATAGGATAGGTCATGTGTGCTTGAATAGAAATCAATGAGTGATTCGTAGCAATTACATTAGGGTTTTCAAATGCTTTAATTGAATATTTGTCGATTGCTTGTTTGGGATATGAAACTAGTAATCGAGCTAAAAACAATTGAATCGAGAGTGGAATAAGGCAACGAACCTAGGGAGGATTCCCGGAACCTTGTTGTTTCTATATTATATTTTTCATTATATTTACACAACTGTTTCCCATTACTTCATTATTAAAATTCAGATTCTCTCACTTGATCTTTATCGTTCGTGTTAAGGTTTACACTTTTTCTCGTGGGATCGACACCTCAACTATACACAATAACCGCGTATTAGTTCGAGCATAATCAAGAAACAACTTCACGGAAGCCAACCAGGTAAATCACAGAAATAGCAACCAGTAAAATGGCAGCAAAGCAATCAACTATGAAATACTCGTTTGATCAACAATCCCAAAGGTTAAACAGTACACCAAACCACAATTCTAGGGAGAAAGGCCCAGTTTTGTTATTATTAGTATTTGCAGCAAGAGTGGAAACACTGCAGAAAACAGTGTGAAACATAAAACAATAACATCTTGCTATGCTTCAAAAATTTCAGTGTTCTACTATAGACAGTTGAACACATAGTCCTCTTATAGAACTGCAACCTAATATTTATTAATTTATCAAGGTTTTTCTCCTCCAAAATTCTCTCCAGTATTTTCATTAACTTCACTTTCGGAAACAAATTATAAACTGCATTCCTATATGAAATAGTTAATTGTCATGCGATCGTTGGTGACAGACCATAAGAAGAAACTCTATTTTTTTCTTGTTAATTAGCCACCAGAAGAAACGCTATTAATCTAGAACTTAAACTGCAGCCGCATATCAATCTACCACAGATGGAGGGTGAGCTCATTTTTTCCGCAATAACTAAGAAAAACAAAATTATTCCTCTACAACCAAAAATATAATCCCAATGAGACATCAACTAACCTGGTTTGTGCCTATGAGGTACAAATGGAACCCCATAAGTCCAACAAACCAGAGGGATATGAAACAATAGACCATTAGTATGATGGACGGCAGAGATTCTTTCATTGCCTTCCAGACTGTGCCATGGTGATTATCCATCAGAACCTTAATGTAGAAAGCTGACATGGAAAACACATAGATGCAGAGAATGGTTGATGAAGAAACGAACATAAAGAAGTAGTGGTAGTTTCGCTGCCAATACACAACACAACTACGTTATGCTAGCATTAAGGGAAGCAAACAAGAATCAAACAGAACAAATGGGGAATGCACAAATCACAGGTCTTGGATGGCATATAAATCAGCATACCAATCCGATGCATTGGCCCACCCAAGGGCAGTGATGATCAAACCGTTCCACACAATTGTTGCAAATAGAACAATAAGAGCGACGAGGAGGACGGTAAAGCATGCATGTATCACAATACTTCACCTGCACAGGAATGCCATTGACCATAACTTCTATTGTTCGAGGGAATTGAAGGCTGGGTGTTTGTCTTCCACCAACCTCAACCGACGCAGAAGTGTCATACCAGAACTCTTCCTCTGGCGGATGTGAATTACGGGGAATGATACCTGGGTCTCGGGCCGATGTGAGGAAAAGAATAACCAATACCTGTCGAAATCAGCTACAGGATTAAAAATAAATGGCAACATAGGTAATTGACAGAGTGAAAATTAGGGACAAAATATCATCCAAGAGATATGCCCTTTCCTATGAAGAGGGATGGCTTCTGATCTGATAAGTTAAACATAAACAAGAACCCCATTTAGGTATATACCATTTCTCAAACCCAATGTAGATACAATTCAATTACGCCAACAAGCTAAGTCCATTGCAACAGGAAATAATATAATTTGCTCACCATCAAAATTTGCTGCTTTTTAATTCTAAATGGATGAAAAATTAATTTGAGAAATGCCTAAGAATGTTTCAATCACACAATTGATGCCCCTGCCACTTACATGACCCCAGCTTGTACTGAGCTGGGCGTCACCGAATCAAATGATGGCCATTGGCAAGTCCAACTATAAAGGACCACTTTGCAGTCTCACCCATAGAACTAGAGTGCAAACCTTAAAATTTCTGACATCAGTTGATGACAACACAGGTGCAAAGTCATCCACTCACAAAGTGACATACTGAACTTAATGTGTTGCATAAAAAACCCATACAATAAGAATAGAAATGTTAAATACCATGTAAGGGATAGAAGACTAACATAGATAGTAAAGACAATGGCTACTGCCAGAATTGCATGTCCTGCATTATATGCCGGGAATTCATGGCGAAGGTGTCTCGCGACTAACACACAAAAGATAATGACTGGAACAATGACCAGCAATAAGGTAACAAGCAACAACCTACTCCTGCATGCCAAAATTCAAATTTCCATATTACCGCCAGCTCAATACAAGAGCCACACCAAGGAGCTATATTAAAAAATTGACAATTGGACTTGATAAATTACATCAACTAAATTATTCCGAAGGTTAGTTGTGAAACAACTAAGGAAGGTAAAGTATAAGAATTCAAATTATAAAGGGGGAAAGATGAAAAAGAAAAGGGGAGGAAATCTGACACCCCCGTTTTCATTGGCTTAACGAAGTCTCCAAAACCATCATATCTTTACAAGAACCGGGAAAATCATGATTAAGAAAACATGAAAGAACTTCTTCAAGCAAAAGCTTTCCACTAATCAAAACGCATACAACTAACTATCAGCCTGCACAGCTGTATCTGCTCTCTACAAGTGTTAAGAGTGCATAACTGCATTCACCGGCATAGCACATCTACAGACTTAGGTATTGCAAGAATCTTGACAGAGAAGCTTCTCGAATTGAGGGATCAAAAAATAGATGAATGATTTTAGCTTTAATTTAAGAATTTAGAGGAAAAAGAAGCACTTAAGAACTTTCAATTCTAGCTCAAAGAGTTTCTGACAAATGAGTCAAAAAGTAAAATTAATATTTCAAATCTTCATACTTTTCTTTTAATTTAATTATGTGGTCCATCCTTAAAAAGTGATTGACCAAGTACCCATAAATGATTCTTAATTAGAGTTCTTTTTTGCGATCATTTGAATTTTTTTTTCAATTATCAACAGTAAAGGAGAGCGATCTTGAACTAAAGTTTTTTAATATAATTAATAAATTTCGCTTTAGAGTAAAAATCTTGTGCTTGAATGGATTTAGACTTGTCAACTGAAGATTTATAATTGATTAATTGAACAATTAAGAATCCATCATCAATTGAGGAACTCACATTTGTCTCGTCAAACTCTACTTAGTGAAATCGAAGGTAAGTGGTGTGAATTATAAACCACTCATGGAGCAAGCAAGGGGAATTCGTGCTAGAAGCACAAAAGCGAGAAAAACAATTTTACTTAATAAAAAATATATGATACAACTAGCTGCTAAAAAACTTATGCTCACTTAGATTACTTTCCATGGTTATATTTTCTTATTTTTTAGTTGAAATTTCCTTAGTTTATTGGGCTTTTATTTTTCCAATGTCAAGATATTGATTGAAATCTATAAGTTGATTGTGAAAAGTATACTGTTGTTAGGTATTGACAGAAGTTTAACAAGAATCTGCTAAAACTTGTGACGATGTGAGGGTATTTGGTCATTTTACTATTCGTAGTTTGAGTATTTAAATACAATGAATCAATAGCTCAAAAATTCTTGGCGCAATGATCACTAACAATTTTTGCTCTGATTATCTTAGTTTCGGGACATCTAGGGATACAATATGTGAGATTTAATGCATAGATTTCGAATTAAATTAAAATTTTAATTCTATAATTTCATGATATTTCAATTCAGTTGTTTGGATTTCATTTGAAATTCATTTTTAATGAGTTTTTATCTCTTTTTAATACTATTTATCTCAATATTTCATGAAATTATGTGAAAACAAATAAAATTACGTAAAAAAAATGTGTATAAATAACAAATTTACACCTACTAGTATATAGGTGCTTGTGGACTAGGCAACTTTGGAAGATGGACTTTCGGCCCTTCGCATCTCTTGAGCGTAGTAAAAATATAGATGAAGAGGTATAGGCTTGGAGTGGCATAAAGTGTTTCATATAAACGAAGAAAGCTATTGTATTAATTTCATTATCTATTTTTTGGTTAGTGTGAAAATAGAGAAATAAGAAGGCTTTCCATAGAAAAAAGGAAGAAAAAAAAAACAATACTTTTTCTAAAGAAATATGAAAAATAATATTCTTTAGTTTCATATGTAGAACAATATTACTATGGTAACATAAATAGTTTGTTGTCTAAAACAATGAAATGATAGTAAGAAAACCAAGCAGACTGATTCTAAAAAAAAATTAGTTGGTTCGTGTCTAAATCATTGGGTTTAGACAATCTGGAAATTCCACTAGTAATCTTAGAAACTTTACTAGTAATGTTAATTTCTGGGTCTCACACTTATATTGACGTTATCAATGAAGCTTCTCAAAATTACCGGTGAAGTTTCAAACTGGTTTAAACCATTGGATTTAGACCTAAGCAAGTTGTTAGACTAACACATGAATATATAAAATACCTAGGAATTTCATTTTGTCAAACCCAAATCAAGAAAAGAAACCTACCTTACTCAAATATAGATCTGTTAATTAACCAAATTGAAGATCCCCTTCCCTCATCGACAAGAGGTCCCACTACAATTTAATCATTTCACTCAAGCAAAAAACAAAAGTCAATTTAACTACAGCTTTTTTAACAAAACACCTGCCTCCCACATTGTAGCTTCGCTCACAAACAATACAGAAACAGTGAATGGCTAGCACACATGATAAGCACTAACCTCTCCCTCTGACTACTTTCATGGGAAATAGGTACCTCCCGTTGAGTAGCACATCCTCTGAATCTAGAATAAGGTTCTTTAATGTCCATATTTTTCAGATTTAGCAAGTAATAGAACCAATTAACATGGGGCAGATGCTTTCTTGAACAATTATAATTACGTGAATACTTTCACGAAACAAACATTTTAAAGATAGACTGTAATTGTTTGACACTACAAGAAAATTCATTATTGTTTCATATCTATCGCAAATACTTTTTTGCGACAGATATTTATCGCAGAAACTCCTTCGCAAGAAAGTAAGTTACTGATAATATTATCTACGACCGCAATGTTATCTGTCGCATTTACTCAAATAATTTAAAAACAAAAAGTTAAAAAAATATATTATTTTAATGATATTAACAGCGACGAAAATCTGTCGCAAATATTATTTTCAGTTATGTTTTGATGTATTTTTTTCGGCTATTGAGAATTTTTGGTTTGAGAAAAATACGTGACTCAACATTTTTCCAAAAATAATACTCCTAACGGAGTTTTATTAAGTATTGAACCTACAAGTCAGCTATTTTAAAACTGAAAACAGAAACAGCAAATTGAGCAATCATTAGATGGGTTAAAGCTCATGAACTTTTATGTTTAAATAAAACTGGGCTTCCAACAAAATTTCCAATTAATAATAAAAGAAGAGGAAAGCAGGCTTTAGGCTGGTTATGGCCCATTTTCGTTTCAAATCTAAATTTAGTTTAGAATCGGTCTTGGTAAAGAATAGATATCAACCACTTCTTCCATTCAAAATACTAACACTTCAAAGATAAATACAATTGAAAAAAAACTTTACTCTATTCCTAAAACCTAAAAAAGATGGGAAAAAAGAGCAATGATCATTTTCCCGAAGATGTGGTGATGGACATCCAGCTGAGGCTACCTGTGAAATCATTGCTTCGATTCAGGTGTGTTTCCAAACCTTGGTGTGCTCGTTTTCAAAACCTTAATTTTATAACCTCCCATCACCTCAAGCAAAACACCCTAAACGGCCTTAACTATGCCAATTCTAATATGATCGTTCAACAGTTTCTTGGCGACGGACGGCTATGTGAAAACAATTTTCGTGTTTATCCTATGTATTTCACATCTCTGAACACTGATTTTAATATGGATGAGGAAATTATTATTACAGCAAAAGAGAATATTTACATGCCCTTCACCAATGATTGGTTACATGCTCCGACTGTTATTGGTCCCATTAACGGCATCGTCTGTTTGGTGGAATGTAATAGGCTTGGCCTATGGAATCCAGCGACCAGAGAATTCAAGCTTCTCCCTGAATCCACTGTTAAACGTCCCCTCCTAACTGAAACCAATGATAGCCCTTCTACCGATGCTGTCGGATTCGGTTTTGATTCAAAAACTAATGATTATAAGGTTGTAAGATTTATTACAAATTTTACCAGTGAAGATGTTGACAAATTTATGCAAACAGAGATATACAACCTAAGTAATAATTCATGGAGAGAAATTCCATATCCATGGGGTGATTATCACGTTGATTTCGACCTCAGTTCTGACCTCAGCCCATACGCAAATGGAATGTATCACTGGAAATCCGGAATAATTCATGGTTATTCATATAATGTTCGGGTAATTCTTTCATTTGACATGGTAGATGAAGTGTTCACCACCACAAGCTTTCCGGACGATATATATGTTGGAGTTTCATGGTTGGATCATGATTGGTATCTTGCGTCTTTTGAAGGATGTCCTGCTGCAATCATTCATACATTCAAGGCTATAGAGAAATGCTATGACATATGGGTATTGAAGGAACTTGGTGTTAAAGAATCTTGGGTTAAACAACTGACAATTGGGCCCATTTTGGGAATTGAGAAGCTACTAGGATTTTGGAAGAATGGTAGGGTGTTCATGGAAAACAATGATCACCAACTAGTGTTGTGTGACCCTAGCACTCAAGAGCTTAAAAATCTGCAAATCCCTTTGTGTGAGTATTCAACGAAGCTTATTATTTATGTTGAGAGCTTAGTTTCAATCAATGGAAAACAAGAGGTAACTCATGTGACATTGTCCTAAGTGCTAGCATTTCATTATTTAGTGAACTGAGTAAGAGATGCCTAAAAAGTTGTTCGGCAAGGAATGAAGGCAAAAGAAAAAAAAAAAAAAGTGAAAGAAAAGGATGAGAGGGAAGCTAACTAGAATAAAAAGGAGTTATATTTGTGCATTTTTTAAGTCAAGATTATGTAGTACATGTTATTTAACAAGTCATTACCTCAGTGTACTGCGAATAATAAATAAAGCTTACGCCCTCTTTATCCTTACATTGTTTCTTTGAATCTTTTCACTGTCTTTGATGTTGTTTCTTGTTATTTTGTTGTCCAACTCGAGCATCACTAGCTGGGAGAGATAATTCATTGGGAAATGGCTATCCGAGGTTTTGTCAACCCCCTTTACAAGCAAGTTAGATAACATCAGCAGTTTTGACAACTGCTGAAGCCGAAATGGTCTATACTGGCTGTTAAAATCGTTCAGTTTTTCAAAAATCAGAAAGTAGGTGTTATAAATGAAGAGATAAAAGAAAAACACAAGGCCAAAAAAAGGTGGAAAATATCAAGTTCACCGTACTCTCTATCAGCTCCCTCTCTCTGCTCTCACTCTTTCTCGATCTCATTCTCGACCTTACTTCCATTCATTCTTGCTTGATATCATGATTTCTCTTGCTAAATTTCTCTTTGCAATTGAGCTTGATTTCTCTCTGCAATGGATCACTAGCTTTGTTACTTGATCACAAGACTGAGCATTCGACTAGTAGAGGTACTACTTTTTTTCTCTTTCATTTCTTTTTTAGTTAAAATTTTAGCTGGATATCTCCATTCGAATGATGAGGCATTTTATCTTATGTTTTTATATTCTTCTAGCATTCAACAGCTAGTTGACGCAGGAGTGATTTATAGTACTGTAACTCCTACCTTGGGTCATAAACAGGTATGTTTAATTGGTTAACTTTCATTCACACAGATAGCTTCGGTGCCTATCTAAATTCTTTTAGTAGCAATTTCTCATCGAGTGATTCCCTGTCTTCTAATATTTTGAATCTGGTACGAGATGGATTATCATAATAAGGGTTTTAATAATTAAATCTCATCCTAAACTATAAATTCCTCTTCCCATGTACTATTCTATTAATTTGTCCCTGTAAAATTTTCAACCTATGTCTAGCATCATAGATATTCCACACAGTAACTCTATTTTGACTAAAAATCCATAGACAGACTATTTTTATGATTATATATTAAATATGAGATTTTAATTAACTAATGTTAACGGAGTGTTTTGCTGGTTTGATATTGGTCTTTACATGCTAATATTGTTTTACCGTTTTATGCTTCAATTTTTTATCACTTTTTTCTGAATGCCTGCTCATTGATTCTGGAACTAATGGCATCACTTATGGGGACTCAAAGCTTATGCAATTGAATTTGTTAACCACAATCTAACATTGGCTAACAATTGTATCCCCTTCCTGCAAACCAGGTAAACTCATATGTGCTATCCTTTTTTTTTCATACTTCTATATGAGGCAAGACTTTACTTTTTGCAATTAATGGTGGCGAGTACCTCTCTTTTCCCAAGTGGATTATATGTCATGTTATGAATGCTAGTGAACTGTAGGAATTTTGTGATGGTGCCCAAGCCAAATTAAGATACGTGATGGCATGTGCCTGAAATCATTTCAATGCTCCTATAAAATCTACTTATATTTAAATATTTAAGCAACATGTTATTTGTCCCTAGAGATGTGAATTCATGTGGTAAGTTAGTCAATTCACCTGGATTTATCACGCAACAGTTCAATTTTTGCTGAGAACTATGGTTTCTTTTACCTTTAACAAAATGTACTGGTACACTACTAAGCGTGTCAAAACTTACTCACGAGTTCAATGGTTGTATGGCCTAGTTAAACATACCCTACACTTATAGGTGTTTCCGTGATAACACCTTAATCTCCTTCCCATATTGTAGTAAAAATGCTTAGGGGAACGAACTAGGGAAGAAGAAAGAAAATCAATAAGACATTTTCTAGTTCTTATATTTTATATGATGACACATAGTTTGCCAAAGAAATGTCAACTTATCCAAAGCAGTATGTCATTTAAGGGAAATTAGAGCATGAGGAGAAGTCCAAGCGTATAAGGAATAACAAAGGATGAGGATCGTGGTCTTTTAATTAAAAGCCGTAGTGTTTTAGTCGGTAAAAAAGAATTAATGATTTTTTCTCATACAGAAGAACTCACTCATAAAAACATGATTCACTACACGTTATACCTAAATTAGTTGTCTTAACAAAATGTTTGAAATTGAATATCATAAAAACAACTTGGTATACACGTTTTCACTGGAAGATCTGACCAAAAAATTTTTTTTGCAGCCAGCCCAACTACTCGAGAAAAAAAGGAACATAAACTAGCCCAGCGGGTCCAATTCTCCTTCTGCTTCCCTTGAAGAAGTGATGAAAAACAGAGACAAGTAGAACAGAGAAGAAAGAAAGATGGACAATGAGATCAAAGAAAGAAAGGCGGGTAGGGTAGAATAGCAGAGGAGGAGAAGAAGAAGTGTCTGACACTGAGAGACCGACCAAGACATGTAGATTGAGAAATGGTAGCCAGAATTAATCCAATCCTTAAACTCAAAAATAACATAAATTTGAAAGAACATAGGAGAACGAGAAAGAAGAAAGCTATCGATGTAGTTCAGGTTAAGAGAGAGATTGATGATGCAATTTGGATAGAGAGAGGAGAAAACAATTTGTTTTATATTTTATAGAAAGATATAATAGTTACTATATTTTTTTATATATTGATCAAGAGAATAATCGAAAACAAAGATTTTTAAATTAACCGCTAAATAAAATTTCTGCAGCCAAACAATTACAATTTATCAAAAAAATTGTAGCATTAGTCTCACCAAGGTTCTAGTGGGAAAAACTTTCCATGATTAGGGATCGGATTGGATTCTTTATTCGCCCTCTAATTTGAACCAAACACCCTGATTTGGACACAATCAATATAAAATTAATGTAATTATATTTAATTTTGTTTATGTAACTCTTGGGAATTATATGATTTGTTAGGTACCCCTTAACATAACCACTTAATAATTACAATTCAATATTTACTTTTTAATGTATTTATACAATGACAAGATGACAATAATTAAATTCGAATTATTTATACGAAATGCATGAAAATACTAGAAGGTGCGAGGTTTTCGCTCTTTTAAAAGTCATTTTAGATCAAGTTAGCTTAGTTTTACCTACCCTTCTGTACCAAAGAAATGCAATGATTTTGTCAATGGCACGGGAGAGGTTCATGCAAATTAAAATACCAATAGGTAGGGGTGTTCACTAAATGGTTAAAACTGATTAATAGATCATTTTTAATCAATTTGATTAAAACGGTTAGGTTAATTGGTTAAATCGATTAACTAAATAAGATATATCAATTAAAATAAAATATTCAGATAATTGAAAGAAAAAAAAGCATATATGTAAGTGGTATCTTTTTATTTTTATCAAGCATACTACGGCCACAGATATATAAAGTAAAAAGTCATGCAAAATTATGAATATGATAAAATTTAGACGGGAAATTGTATCTTAAAAAAAAGATGAGAGAGAGAAAGAAAATAAAATTAAAATGAAACATGAAAGTCTAGCCGCCTGCTCTCAATCCCAAAAAAGAAAATGGAAACAAGAAAGTTAGGCAATTGATTGTACTACTCGAAATGTTCATGTAGTGAAAAAGAAATAAAGCGCGTTGCAGGTGAAATTCTTATTTGGATATAATGTAAATTTTTATTTTTAATTAGATTCGAAACTTTAACTGTAATTGTTAGATAATTTTATTGATATCGTGAATAGTAGTTGTACAGACGTTACCAATAAAATTCTCAATAAAATTTTCACCCGACACAAAAATGGAGGTTTACACCCGATATAAGTAAATATTTAATGCAATATAAAAGGAACTGGGTCAACACTATTTTATGGGTATTTAGTAATTTTTGTTATTTATTATGATCCTCTCCGTCTTATTTAGAAGTTCATTTGAAAAAATACAAAGATTAAGAAAATACTTTAATTACATGTAAATCACTTAATATTATTAAAATACTCATCTTAACATAAAAAATACATAAATTGCATTTAAATCACTTGCAAATCAATTGTTATTTATTACTGAACTATTTTTGCGGTCAATACTAAACCTTAACCAAAACCACACCTGGAGAAAAACTACACAGTCGTACATACCATTTGTTGAAAAGTAAACGAAGTTTAGGTTAGGTGTGTATGCATGTTAGTCCACATTATACTAATTAAGCAACTCGCCTTGCTTCACCATTTTGTACTGTAATTTCATGTTCCATCCAATATTTCATTAACACTTAATATATATAGCTAAGAAGTGGTGTCACGCAATTTATATATACCAAAATCATCATAAGATTTAAAAGGTCACCGACCTTTATAATTAAAAGGTTAAAGAAATTTAATATTATTATTCATTAAATTATAGTTTACTTTTAAAAAAATGGTCTTACTTAATATATAAATTTAATATTAGAGTTTTCTTTAAAAAAAAAACATAAATTTAAAGGTAATTTATTAATATTAGACGGATCTAAAACTAAGAATTTCTGATAAAAATAGTGAGGCCGTGTTACTATCCAAATCGAAATTTAGCCTTACAATATTACAAGTTGGAAATGTCAGTAAGAAAATATAATATTCTATTCCTTCTATATATATTAGTATATATGTATAATATTTATAAAAAAAATAACAATTAATATTACAATTCATTAAATATAGTTTACTTTTAAAAATAATCTTACTTAATATATGAACTTAATGGTAGAGTTTTATAAGAAACATAAACTTAATTAAAGGTAATTTATTAGTTTAAGACGGATCTAACTAAGAATTTTGATACAAATAACATGGCCATGTTACCATCCAAATCAAAAATTTAGCCTTGTAAGGCAACATCGCAAATTAATTAATTGCTTCCTTCAATTTAACCTCATCTCATCCATCAACACAGTTTTGCAACCAGTATCAGAAAAAAGCACACGGTTTTTCTTCATTATTTTCAAGTCCTTTTTTTGTTTACTTGTACATTAATTTTTGGTTTTATCCTTGTTTGAGGTGGAATCTCTTATCTCCCATACTAATTTTTGAACTGCTTTAATTAGCACCCACTTTAAAACTTCTTATAACCTTGTTTGGTAAGCTTCAATACATACGCACGGCAAGCTTAATTAATTAATTGCACGAAAATATTCTTCTACCATGCATATATTAACCATTCCATTAGAGTTCTAAATTCATCGAAAATATTTAAAAAGTTATTAAGACTTGAGAGATTAATCAAAATAATGCTTGTTTTATTTTTCACCATCATGCTGTGCTCAACTTCTTCTATTCATGGCCAACATTTTATTTTCTACAAGTTTAGTGTTCAATGGCCGAAAGCATTCTGCACTTATGACAAAAACACTTGTTTGTCACCGCTACCAAATTTATTCACCATTCATGGCCTTTGGCCACATTTCCCCAATGGTTCATCAGTTCCGGAATATAAAAAATATAATAGTTGCACGTCCAAAAACCCACTCCGACTGTAACTCGAGTATGTATATAAATATGCAGAAATTAATAATTTATTTTCCATTTGATGTTCTTATTTTGATTTTTTCTTTCTGTCATGAAAGTAGTGTAGAATCTAATCTTTTTTTGTTCTTTTTCTTTTTCTTTCCCTTTTGGGAAGGCAAGCCTCCATCTCCTTGTATCTGTATTGGACATCTATTGGCCCAATCTAATAGACAACAAGCTCAACGAAAGGTTTTGGAACTACGACTGGGAAGCACATGGAAAGTGTTCCCATTTTGCTACTAATCCTGTAGGTTATTACCAGGAAAGCTTGTCATTGGTAAAGAAGCATGTTCTACTACAAATCTTGGCCAATGGTAATGAGAAGCAACTCAATATATTTATCTTGGAGTTTTTAAGTATAATCAATTTCTTTCTTTTCATTCATTTTATTTTCTTTGTTTGCAGGTAACATTTTCCCTGATGCGAATACAAAATATAGTGCGGAATCAATTATGAACACCATCCAGCAAAGTTTGGGGTCCAAACCAGAGGTGGTATGTAATCAAAATGCAACTGAAACACTTCAATTGTGGGAAATCTATATTTGCATTGATCCGAAAACATTTCCAAACCTTGTAAATTTCAAAAAGAACTATTCTGGTTGTAATAAAAATGATCTGATAATATTTCCTCCTAGTTAAGAGGAGAAGGGGACAACAGAGTTTAAATAGCACTGTGGTGAGGTTTTTTAGAAGTGAGGGTTGGTGCTACAAAGGTGGTGTAATATGTTCTAGTTTGTGGTTGGGTCTGGATTCTGCTGCACCACTTGTTTTGCAGCAGGTTTAGTTGTGCGTCTCTTCCTTTTTTTGTTTCTGCAGTATGTTTGAGAAAAATACGTGACTCAGCATTTTTCCAAAAATAATTCTCTTAACGGAGTGTTATTGAATATTGAACCTACAAGTCAGCTGTTTGAAAACTGAAAACATAAACTGCAAATTGAGCAATTATTAGATGGGCTAAAGCCCATGAACTTTTATGTTTAAATAAAACTGGGCTTCCAACCAAATTTCCAATTAATAATAAAAGAAGAGGAAAGCAAGCTTTGGGCTGGTTATGGTTCATTTTCGTTTCAAATCTAAACTTAGTTTTAGAATCGGTCTTGGTAAAGAATAGATATCAAACACTTCTTCCATTTGAAATACTAACATTTCAAAGATAAATACAATTGAAAAAAAAAAAAAAAAAAACTTTACTCTATACCTAAAACCTAAAAAAGATGGGAAAAAATAGCAACGATCATTTTCCAGAAGACGTTGTGATGGACATCCAGCTGAGGCTTCCTGTGAAATCATTGCTTCGATTTAGGTGTGTTTCCAAACCTTAATGTGCTCATTTTCAAAACTCTAATTTTATAACCACCCATCATCTCAAGCAAAACGCCGTAAACGGCCATAACAAAGCCAATTCTTATATGCTCGTTCAACAGTTTTCTTGCGACGGACGACTGTGTGAAAACAATTTTCGTGTTTATCCTATGTATTTCATATCTCTGCAAAAGAGAATATTTACATGCCCTTCACCAATGATTGGTTATTTGGTTCGACTGTTATTGGTCCTGTTAACTGCATCGTCTGTTTGATGGATTGCGATAGGCTTGCCTATGGAATCCGGCAACCAAAGAATTCAAGCTTCTCCCTGAATCCACTGTAAAATGTTCCCTCCTAACTGAAACCCATGATAACCCTTCTATGGATGCTGTTGGATTCGGTTTTAATTCAAAAACTAATGATTTTATGGTTCTAAGATTTATTACAAATTTTACCATTGAAGATGTTGACAAATTTATGAACAGAGATATACAACCTAAGTAATCATTCATGGAGAGAAATTCCATATCCCTGGGATGATTATCACATTGATCACCACCACAAGCTTTCCGGACGATAAATATGTTGGAGTTTCATGGTTCGATCATGATTGGTATATTACGTCTTTTGATGGATGTCCTGCTGCAATCATTCATACGTTCAAGGCTATAAAGAAATGCTATGACGTATGGGTATTGAAGGAACTTGGTGTTAAAGAATCTTGGGTTAAACAACTGACAATTGGACCCATTTTGGGAATTGAGAGGTTACTAGGGTTTTGGAAGAATGGTAGGGTGTTCATGGAAAACAATGATCACCAACTAGTGTTGTATGACCCTAACACTCAAGAGCTTAAAAATCTGCAAATCCCTTTGTATGACTATACAATGAAGCTTATCATTTATGTTGAGAGCTTAGTTTCCATCAATGGAAGACAAGAGGTAACTCATGTGACATTGTCCTAAGTGCTAGCATTTCATTATCTCATGAACTGAGTAAGAGATGCCAAAAAAGTTGTTCAGCAAGGAATGAAGGCAAAAGAAAAAAAAAAGTGAAAGAAAAGGATGAGAGGGAAGCTAACTAGAATTAAAAGGAGTTATATTTGTGCATTTTGTAAGTGAAGATTATGTAGTACATGTTATTTAACAAATCATTACCTCAGTGTACTGCGAATAATAAATAAAGCTTATGCCCTCTTTATCCTTACATTGTTTCTTTGAATCTTTTCACTATCTTTGATGTTGTTGCTTGTTTTTTTGTTGTCCAACTCGAGCATCACTAGCTGGGAGAGATAATTCATTGGGGAATGGCTATCCGAGGTTTTATCAACCCCCTCCACAAGCAAGTTAGATAACATCAGCAGTTTTGACAACTGCTGAAGCCGAAATGGTCTATACTAGCTGTTAAAATCGTTGAGTTTCTCAAAAATCAGAAAGTAGGTGTTATAAATGAAGAGATAAAAGAAGAAGATAAGGTCAAAAAAAGGTGGAAAATATCAAGTTCACCCTATTCTCTATCAGCTCCCTCTCTCTGCTCTCAGTCACTCTTGATCTCATCATGGACCTTACTTCCATTCATTCTTGCTTGATATCATGATCTCTCTTGCTCAATTTCTCTTTACAAGTGAGCTTGATTTCTCTCTGCAATGGATCACTAGCTTTGTTACTTGATCACAAGACAGAGCTTGATTTATTCATTCGACTAGTAGAGGTAATACTTTTCTTTCTCTTTCATTCTTTTTTTAGTTAAAATTTTAGGTGGATATCTCCATTAGAATGACGAGGCATTTTATCTTATGTTTTTTATATTCTTCTGGCATTCAACAGCTAGTTGACGCAGGAGTGATTTAAAGTACTGTAACTCCTACCTTGGGTCATACACAGGTATGTTTAATTGGTTAACTTTCATTCAAACAGATAGCTAGCTTCGATGCCTATCTTAAGTCTTTTACTAATAATTTCTCATCAAGTGATTCCCTGTCTTCTAATAATTTGAATTTGGTAAGAGATGGATTATCATAATAAGGGTTTTAATAATTTAATCTCATCCTAAACCATAAATTCCTCTTCCCATGTACTATTCTATTAATTTGACCCCGTAAAATTTTCAATCTATGTCTAGCATCATAGATATTCCACACAGTAACTCTATTTTGACTGGAAATCCATAGACATACAATTTTCATGATTATAACAAACTAATGTTAACAGTGAGTTTTGCTGGTTTGATATTGGTCTTCATATGCTTATATAGTTTGCTAAGGAAATGTCAACTTATCCAAAGCAGTATGTAATTTAAGAAAAATTAGAGCATGAGGAGAAGTCCAAGCATATAACGAATAACAAAGCTTGAAATGAGAATTGAAACAATGTATAGAACCTGTTCTTCTGGTAAGGAAAGAATGTATGCAGACTTGATTAGTGAAAATTGAAGGGCACACGTGTTGATCCAAATTAAGGCCTTGTAAAAAGTGGTCTTATAACTTTAATTCTCCCCCCAAAAATCCATAGAAGTATGTTAATGTTTCTATAGCCTTTTTGGTTGAAATCTCTATGCTGCAGGCTAGTTTTCAACAGATAATTCACTGGGAAGAAAATAACACAAGAGAAAAAACCCTAGAAGACAACAAAGGAACAACTCTGAATTTTATTCAAAATTATGCAAATCAATAATGATGTTTACTAAACCCTAAAACCTTATTTATAAGGTCAAACTAAAATAGGAAAATTAAATTAAGGCCGAATTTAAAGTAATTGCAAATAAAATAAAAGGTTTCCTAAAAACTGAAAACTGCCAAATTGAAGGCCTAAACGTCGTTTTTTGGCTTAAAAACGACAACACTTAAATTTGAGTTTTGCCCAGAAGCCCGTTTCCAATCAGACTAAGGTCTTCGAGACTCGATCTTAGCCCGTGACCCGCTAAACGATGTAAATCGGTCTAGGTAGCCCACTTGCTATCTTTGCGTTGATCTGCCAACTCAAGGTATCTCAGTGCCAACAATGTGCTATCAGACAACTCAGCATCATCTGACTTGGATCCTCCTGCATCAGTCGCCCCGGGTTGGAAAAAACTCGTCCTCAAGTTCACAATAGCCTCATCAGAATCCCCAAAACAAGGACTCAGGTGTTTCACATTAAAGACATCAGAAGTCCTCAAATGACTGGGTAGGCGTAGTCTGTAGGTGTTATCATTGATCTTCTGCAGGATCTCACAGGGTCCAATCTTTCGCTCCTTAAGTTTATTATAATCTCCCATAGGAAAACGATCACGAGTTAATACCGCCCAAACAAAATCACCAACATCAAAAAGTACCTGACGACGGTGTCTGTCGCTCTGAACCTTGTACTTGGCATTACTCTTGTGAATGACCAGCTTCACCTGCTCATGGATAGATTCCTTTGTCAAGGTTTCTCTGCACATTATGCTTCCAATATCAAAAGGAGTCGGCTCTTTTTCAACTCCTTTCTTCAAGAGCATGGTGGAGATGCGGAGTGTACGGGCACATTCAAGTGGTACGTCCCATCCATGGAATTCCAGAAGAGCGATATCTTCTTCAGCATCAAGTGATTTTATGTAGTCAATGATTTCCTCAACTGGGAATGCTACAGGACACATATCCTCACAACCACCATCATTCTCCATAAACACATGTAATGACCCAGTCTTGGATTTTATTTCCCCAGAAAAGCCCTTCTCATAACCAAATAACGAGCGGCGCCCGCTCTTCGGATGATCCAATATGTAAGCAGCAACTTCCCCAAGTGCTTCTTCTCTGACTCTCATTCCCTTCTTTAACCCTTCACCATTTGGTGACAATGGCAACCTCTGAGGGTTGTTCACTACCAATGGTTCCTCATCAATTGGCTTAAAAACAGTAACAAATTTCTGGCCTGATGAATCCAATATGAAATAAACTCCTCCTGTACCCTCCCTGGACCTGACTAGGTAATTCCTGCTATCTAATCCATCAAAAGTGGAATTAAACATATCCAAAATCACTGATGGTAATTCAATCTTGGGACTAATTATGATTGGCTCCAAAGAGAAATGCCTATCAGGAGGCTTCCTTGGTACAATTTCTTGATTAACTTTATAAACTCTCATATCGTTTTCTTCACAGGCATCATAGTGTCTCCTATTGTTCTCCCCAGGAGCATCGTAATTTCTTCTATCGTTCAACTTTGGGGACACAATGGATAATTCAAAATTCTTCCCAACTGGCCTAGCCCAAACTTTTACAGATTTTCGGACCAACAAATGCAACACTGCATTATTGTGCTTACTGATGTCATCAATAAGCCTCTGATCCTCCAATCGCTCCCCATCATAAACAACTTCCTTCTCATCAAGATCAACAAATTCTTTCGTTCTCTTTGCAATCTTCTGTTTCACATACCCAACATCTCTATCTTCATCATCGTCATACACAGGCTCTCTAATCTCCTCAGTTTCGTCTACCACGTCGTCCTCAATTAGGAGATTTTTGCCCTTCTGACTAACAGGCTTCCTGCACTCAATCGCTTTATGTCCCTATTCATCACATCTGAAACATCTAATATTTGAGCTAGGGTTACCTTGGGGTGGCTGCTGGGCAGGACATAATTCCTGATGGCGAACTGACTGACTGTTTTGATCGCTGCTTCGGTTCATTGGCCTCATGTTCTGCTGTTTTTCCACTGCAAGTGCACGCTGGTATGCTTCAGAAACGGTCCCTAATGAGTGAAGGCTAAAGATATCCTGCAGGGGCTGTCGTAATCCCCCAAATACCTTGCCACCATCTTCTCTTCTGTCTCAGATAAATCATTTTGGGCTATCAATTGATAGAACTCCTCCGTGTAATCATCCACCGATCTCGTGCCTTGCCTCAACGAATGAAGTCACTGAAATAAGGTTTGAGTGTAGCCAAAAGGAAGAAAGTGACCCTTCATCTTCTTCTTCATCCTCTCCCAATCTATGATCTTGGCCTTGCACTGCCGATCGCGTGAGCACCTCAACTGCTCCCATCACGCAGATGTTCTACCTTTGAGTTTGATGGCCACCAGTTTCACTTTGACACAATCTGGGACTTCTTTATACTCGAAAATACGTTCTACTTCATTCAACCAATCGACGAATTCTTGGGCCTATAACGTACCAGAAAACTCGAACAGATCCACTCTAAAACTGAGGTCACCATAATGATTCTCCCGACCACGGTGCTCCCAGAATCGAGCAAGATTGTGATACAGGTTTTCGAAACTAGAATTAGATTCGTGATCTTCCATCTCACGATCACTGAAATTCTACGCCGCTAGACGCTGGGTTAACTCTGCAACTTGCCTCTGTAAATCCTCAATCATCGCATCATGAACGTTACGATCACGGCATAGGGCTTCCTCGTTCGGAACCTGCCCGCGACGACCATGATCACGACCACCAGCCATGGAAACTGATGAAATCTCACCCCAGAAAGATGCTGAAGCTCTGATACCAACTAATGCCAGGCATAATAGCGATTATTTTGTGACAGTTTTCAACAGATAATTCACAGGGAAGAAAATAACATAAGAGAAAAAACCCTAGAAGAAAACAAAGGAACAACTCTGAATTTTATTCAAAATTATGCAAATCAATAATGATGTGTACTAAACCCTAAAACCTTATTTATAAGGTCAAGCTAAAATAGGAAAATTAAATTAAGGCCAAATTTAAAGCAATTGCAAATAAAATAAAAAAATTTCTAAAAACTGAAAACTGCCAAATTGATGGCCTAAATGTCGTTTTTTGGCTTAAAAACGACGACACTCAAATTTGAGTTTTGACTGGAAGCCCGTTTCCAATCAGACTAGGGTCTCCGGGACCCGATCTGAGCCTGTGGCCTGCGAAACGATGTAAACCGGTCTAGGTAGCTCACTTGCTATCTTTGCGTTGATCTGCCAACTCAAGGTATCTCAATGCCAACAACGTGCTATCGGACAACTCAGCATCATCTGACTCGGATCCTCCTGCATCACCGCCTTAGATTCTTGGATTTTATGGTTGCCATGATCATATTTTTGTGGAACTAGTGGTAACCAATGTTCTTTGAATGTTACTTAATATATCATTGACTATCATGACACTCATCTATGCACAGGTGGAAAGAAGTTGTTAGCTCCTGAACCCCGTTTGAGAACAAGGGATTTCTCTGTACTTGAATCTGATATGTTAACTTCTAGTACCATCAATGAGGCATGCACCTCTGTAGGGGTAGCCAAGTATGGAAGACCAATTGGACTGGATGAAAAGATCAAGGTGGATCTGATTATCATTGATTCAGTTGTTCTTGATCCAAAGACTGGTGCTCGACTTGGGAAGGGAGAGGTAATGTCATGCTAAGATCTCAAATGTTGAACATAGTAGTCACATAGCAGACATGTTTCTGTGGAGTATATCGAAGATGTAGTATCTATGCTAGATGATTTTGGACCTTTTGAGTAGTCACATAGCTTTTCTTTGGGTTGGTCCTTATCTCTTGTGGCAGTAATGGGACTAGGTCTAGGAATCATGTTGATGAGGTTAACATTGTTGCTGATTTAGAATTGCTTTGACAAAACTATCTCTCTTATGAGTTTAGACTTTGAATTCAAGGTTAATATTAATCCAACAGTTTAGTGTATAAATAAATCAAAGTTTTAGAGATCATGCTTTAAATTATAAATTCAACCTATTGTCACTTTGAAAATGGAGTTAATTTTGTGACAATAGGTTTGCTGAACTCGAATATAGGATGTTGCAGTACATGGGAGCCATTGATGACTCAACACCAGTTATAATATCAAGTAGTGTAGTTTCTACCTCTTCTAAATGCGACTCATTGAATAGATATGTACAATATATGCCCCTTCCTAGCATTTAGGAGCAAAATATATCTTTGAAGTGAACCAAGTGTCTTCACGGAAATTTTGAGCAAATTGTCAAGCGAAGAGATCAGCTTCTTTAGATTGGATATGTGATATTTACCTGAAGGACAATAGATGACATGATAAAACCAAATTTATACTCACCAAGAAGTGGATGACAAATAATTGCAATCTCCATTTGAAAATTGAGATGGAGTCAAGTTTAATGTGAGACTGAATTTCACATCATTAAATACAAAGCATTCAAATTCAAATTTGCCACCATGAACTTGATCTCTATTTCAATTCTTAAAAGGAGAGGATCATGGTCTTTTAATTAAAAACGGTAGTATTTTGGTCAGTAGAATACAATTACTGATTTTTTTCTCTTTAAAATTAAATTTAAGGACAATGCATCTTGAAGGATGATTAAGTATGAACATTTCTATTAGTTCCAATTACGTGCAATATATGCCCCTTTCTATCATTTAGGAGCAAAGAATAAACAAAACAAAAGAATCACGTACAGATGTAAGTAAAAGTCTATGAATACATAGGACATAAGCAAAATATATCTTTGAAGTGAACCAAGTGTCCTCATGGAAAATTTGAGCAAATTGTCAAGCGAAGAGATCAGCTTCTTTAGATTGGATATGTGATTTTTACATCAAGGACAACAGATGACATGATAAAACCAAATGCATACTCAGTAAGAAGTGGATGACAAATAATTGCAATCTCCATTTGAAGATTGAGATGGAGTCAAGTTTACAGTGAGATTGAATTTCACATCATTAAATGCAAAACATTCAAATTCAAATTTGCCACCGTGAAGTTGATCTCTATTTCAATTCGTAAATAGAGAGTATCATGGTCTTTTAATTAAATGCAGTAGTATTTTGGTCGGTAGAAAAGAATTACTGATTTTTTCTCATATAGAACTCACTTATAAAAACATGATTCACTATATATTATAGCTAAATTAGTTGTCTTAGCAACATGTTTGAAATTGAAGATTTTAAAAAAAACTTGGTATACATGTTTTCAAAACTACTCGAGAAAAAAGTTTTACAGCCAACCCAACTACTCAGGAAAAAAACGTGCATAAATCATCCCAGCTGGTCCAATTATCAATAGCACCACAATTCTCCTTCTGCTTTCCTTGAAGAAGTGATAAAAAACAGAGACAAGTAGAACGGAGAAGAAAGAAAGATGGACAAGGAGAGAGAAAGAAAGAAAGAAAGGCGGGTAGGGTAGAATAACATAGGAGGAGGAGGAGGAGAAGTGCTTGACACTGAGAGACCAACCAAGACATCTAGATTGAGAAATGATAGCAAGAATTAATCCAATCTCTAAACTTAAAAATAACATAAATTTGAAAGAATAGAGGAGAACGAGAAAGAAGAAAGCCATCGATGTAGTTCAGGTTAAGAGAGAAACTGATGATTTGGATAGAGAAATGGGAAAATAATTTGTTTTATATTTTATAGAAAGATGTAATAGTTATAATATTTTTTTAATATATTAATCAAGAGAATAATCGAAAACAAAGATTTTTAAATTAACCGCTAAATAAAATTTCTGCAGCCAAACAATTACAATCTATCAGAAAATTGTAGCAATAGTCTCACCAAGGTTCTAGTGGGACAAACTTTCCATGATTAGGGACCGGATTGGATTTCTTTATCCACCCTCTAATTTGAACCAAACACCATGATTTGGACACAATTGATATAAAATTAATGTAATTCTACTTAATTTTGTTTATGTATCTCATGAGAATTAAATAATTTGTTAGGTACCCCTTAACATAACCCATTAATAATTACAATTCAATATTTACTTTTTAATATATTTATACATTGACAAGACAACAATAATTAAATTCGGATTATTTATATGAAATGCATGAAAATACTAGAAGGTCCAAGGTCTTCACTCTTTTAAAAGTCATTTTAGATTAATCTGGCTTAGTTTTACCTACTCTTATATACCAAAGAAATGCTATGATTTTGTCAATGGCACGAGAGAGTTTCATGCAAATTAAAAGACCAATAGGTAGAGGTGTTCACTAAATGGTTAAAACTGATTAATCGATCGTTTTGAATCAATTCGATTAAAATGGTTCGGTTAATTGGTTAAATCGATTAACTAAATAAGATATATCAATTAAAAGAAAATATTCAAAAAATTAAAAGAGAAAAAAAAGCATATATACAAGTGGTATCTTTTTCTTTTTATCAAGTGTACTACACCCACATATATATAAAGTAAAAAGTCATGCAAAATTATGAATATGACAAAATTTAGAGTGGAAATTGTACCTTATAAAAAAATGAGAGAGAGAAAGAAAATAAAATAAAGATGAAACATGAAAGTCTAGCCACCTACTCTCAGATCCAAAAAAGAAAATTGAAACAGGAGAGTTCGGCAATTGATTGTACTACTCGAAATGTTTATGCAGTGAAAGAGAAATAAAGCACGTTGCAGGTGAAATTCTTATTTGTATACGATGTAAATTTCTATTTTTCATCAGATTCTAAACTTTAACGGTAATTGTTAGATAATCTTGTTGATAACGTGAATAGTGGTTGTACAGACATCACCAATAAAATTCTCTAAAATTATCAACAAAATTTTCACCTGATACAGAAATGGAGGTTTTCACCCGATATAAGTAAATATTTACCGCGTTATAAAAAGAATCGTGACAATATTATTTTATGGGTACTTAGTAATTTTTTTATTTCTTATTCTCTCATTTAGAAGTTCTTTTGAAAAAATACAAAGATTAAGAAAATACCTTAATTACATGTAAATCACTTAATATTATTAAAATACTATCATCTTAACATGAAAAAATACATTAATTGCATACAAATCACTTGCAAATCAATTGTTATTTATTATTGTATTTTTGCAGTCAATACTGAAACTTAAACAAAACTGTTAGAAATGGATCGTGACAGGATCGTAAATTGATCGAGTAATAATGATAAAACAATAAAGTAAGATAAAATGGGAGACAGCAAATTTACGTGGTTCGGCTTAAAGCCTATTCCACGGGCAGAGGTCAGCAGACAAATTTCACTATAGTGAGAAAATATACAAAGAGTGTTTACAAAATTGGCTTTAGCCAATACACACAATCTCACAAATTTCTCTCTTAACTTCTCTTTCACTTGATGATTCTTGATGTTGCTTGATGATGGAATGCTTCAAATTGGAATGCCTTTTATAGGCTCACAAAAGTTTCAAAGGACAAACAACAATGAATGCTTATCATTTTGTTGCTCATCATTTTGTTCTCCAATTATACCAAAGTGAACTTTGTCTTCCACTATGGCCTAAAGTATAAGATTATTTTGACCCACAAACAAAAGCCACAAATTATGCAAGAAGTGGACTCAACTTTAGACAATTTTTGGTCCACCACTAATTCAAGGCATAATTATTCAACAAATCTCCACCTTGACTTGAATTTGACAATAGTGAAAATAAAAGCTTCAACCTCTGCCAAACAACCCCGAAGGGTCTAATGCAAATGCTGTGCAATACCAACCAAGTCCATGCAGTGTGTGAACTTGGTAATGGGAAGAGATTTTGTCAGCATATCAGCTGGATTATTCAGAGTGCCAATCTTTCTTATAATAACATCACCTTGAGCCACAATATCCCGAATAAAATGATACTTCACATCAATGTGTTTAGTTCTCTCATGATGCATCTGATCCTTTGTCAAATGTATAGCACTCTGACTGTCACAATAAACTACAGTTTTATTTGTTTCCAAACTGAGTTCATTAAGTATACCTCTTAACCAAATGGCTTCTTTGGTAGCTTCTGTAACAGCCATAAATTCTGCCTCTGTAGTAGACAATGCAACTGTCAGCTGCAAGGTAGCTTTCCAACTAACTGCACAAGTCCCAATAGTAAATACATAACCTGTAATTGATATTCTCCTGTCCAAATCACCTGCAAAATCTGAATCAACATATCCAGCTAGATTGTCAGAAGTTTTACCGAATTCCAAACAAGCAGTAGAAGTACCTTTCAAATATCTCAAAATCCACTTGACAGCTTGCCAATGAGTTTTTCCTGGACAGGACAAATATCTGCTAACTACACTGACAGCATGTGAGATATCTAGTCGAGTGCAAACCATTGCATACATAATACTTCCCACTGCACTAGAATAAGGAACTATAGACATATTCATTATCTCTTCTTCTGACTGTGGTGACATGGATGCTGATAATCTAAAGTGAGAAGCGAAAGGAGTACTCACAGGTTTAGCATCATGCATACCAAAACGTTTCAGGACTTTCTCAATATATTTCTGTTGTGACAGAAATAATTTACCTGCACCCCTGTTTCTGTTGATCTCCATTCCCAAAATTTTCTTTGCTGCACCTAGGTCTTTCATCTTAAATTCATCATTTAGCTGAGATTTCAATCTATTAATTTCATACATGTTCTTTGCTCCAATCAACATGTCATCAACATATAGCAACAAATATATGAAAGTACCATCATCAAGTCTTTGATAGTAGACACAATTATCATACTTACATCTAGAAAATCCAATACTCAGTATAAAAGAGTCAAACCTTTGATACCACAAGCGTGGAGACTGTTTGAGTCCATACAAGGATTTCTTTAGAAGACAAACATGATCTTCCTTGCCTTCAACTTCAAAACCTTCTGGTTGCTGTATATAGATTTGTTCATTAAGATCACCATGAAGAAAGGCTGTTTTCACATCAAGTTGCTCCAACTCCAAATTATGCATTGCAACTAAAACAAGTAAGACACGAATAGAAGTATGTCTAACAACTGGAGAGAAAACATCATTAAAATCAACTCCCTTCACCTGGCTGTAGCCTTTCGCTACTAATCGTGCCTTATACTTGGTGTCTTCAACACCTGTGACTCCTTCCTTCTTCTTAAATATCCATTTACACCCGATAATTTTCTTACCATTAGGTGGTTCGACCAATTTCCAGGTGTCATTTTTCTTTAGAGATTCCATCTCTTCATGCATCGCAACGAGCCATTTGTCTGAATCAGATGAACTGATGGCCTCAGAGTATGAGATTGGATCGACGACATCAATGGTTTCTGCAACATTTAATGCATAAGCCAACATATCTTCAAAACTATACCGTTGGGGTGGTTTTATCTGTCTCCTTTGTCTTCCACCAGCTAGAGTGTGATGCTCAGCTTCATGGTGTGTCTCTCCACCTGGAGACGAACTTCCTGGCTGAATAGGATTAGGATTTGCAGATGATGAGGTATCAACCTCAAGCTCCACCTTCTCTTGTGCATTCTTCTTTCCTGTATCACACCGAACAGGCAATTCTTTTCTAGAGTGAAGCATAGCAGATTCATCAAAAGTAACATCTCTGCTAATCATAAACTTATGAGTATCATGACACCATAAGCAAAAACCCTTAACACCAGAAGCATAACCAAGAAAAATACATTTCTTCGCCCTAGGCTCCAATTTTCCTTCATTCACATGAGCATATGCAGGGCAACCAAATATTCTTAAGTTAGAGTAATTAGGAGGGCTACCTGACCATACCTCTTCAGGTGTCTTAAGTTCAAGTGATCTGTGAGGAGAGCGGTTCACCAAATGACATGCCAAATTGACTGCTTCTGCCCAAAATTCCTTGCCAAGACCTGCGTTAGAAAGCATACATCGAGCTCTTTCTAACAGTGTTCGATTCATCCTCCTTGCGACACCATTCTGCTGTGGTGTCTTTCTCACCGTCCGATGTCTGACAATGCCTTCATCTTTGCAGAATTGATTAAACTCTGAATCACAAAACTCAAGACCATTATCTGTTCTGAGTCTCTTGACTAGCTTCCTGGTCTGCTTCTCCAATAAGGTCTTCCATTGCTTGAAAATGCCAAATACCTCATTCTTGTGCCTGAGAAAATAGACCCAAGTCTTTCTAGAAAAATCATCAATAATCGTTAGCAAATATCTGGCTCCTCCTTTGGAAATTTCACGAGAAGGCCCCCATAGATCAGAATGAATGTAATCAAGAGTACCTTTGGTTCTGTGAATTGCAGTGTTGAAGCTGACTCTTTTCTGCTTTCTAAAGACACAATGCTCACAAAAATCCAGCTTCCCAATCTTTCTTTCAAACAGAAGACCTCTTTTACTAAGTACAGCTAATCCCTGCTCACTCATATGCCCTAGACGCATATGCCACAACTTGGTAGAGTCTGAATCTGACATGGATGAGGAAACTGCTACAGAGCCTGTAATTGTTGAACCCAATAAGGTGTATAGACTACCAGACTTTTTTCCTTTCATGAGAACAAGAGCACCACGGGAAATCTTTATGTTCCCAGACTCAATCACAAATTTGCAGCCATTGGTATCTAGAATGCCTAAAGAAATAAGATTTTTCTTCAAATCAGGTACATATCTGACATCAGTCAATGTCCTGACAACTCCATCATGCATCTTGATTTTTACTGTGCCTACACCAATAGTTTTGCAAGTGGCATTATTGCCCATTAGCACAACTCCACCTTCAACAGAATCATATGTAGAGAACCAATCTCTGTTGGGGCACATATGATAAGAACATCCAAAATCAAGAATCCACTCGTCATTGGATCTGGACTTGTTGGTTGCAAATAGAACATCATCACCTTTTTCTTCTGCTACATCAGCATCAACTGTTTCTTCCTTCTGCTTGCCCTTGTCATTTTGCCATTCATTCTTCTTTTTGTTCTGTAGCTTGTAGCATTCTGCTACGATGTGTCCCTTTTTCTTGCAATAATTGCAAGTCAAATTTTAATGCTTTCCTCTTGACTTTGATCTTCTTCTATTCTTGCCACCATCAAAGCCTCTGTCATTGGATCTGCCTCTTGCAACAAGACTAGAGCCCTGATCATCAGACTTACTAGACAAAAGTTCATTACCTAATTTCTCTTTACTCATAAGGGAAGATATTACATCATCAAAATTTAATTCTTCCCTACCATAAATTATAGTGTCTCTAAAATTTTTGTATGAGAGTGGTAATGAACATAATAATAAGAGAGCTTGATCTTCAGACCCAATAATAACTTCAAGATTTTTCAAATCATTAATAATTGAGATAAACTCACTGATATGGGACTTGAGAGAGGAACCTTTTGTCATATGGAGACCATTAAGGCGTTGCTTCAGAACCAACTTGTTGGCCAAGGATTTAGTCAAGTACAACTCCTCTAGCTTGGCCCATAAGTCTGTAGAAGTCTTCTCTGATAGAACTTGTTGTAAGACATCATTTGAAAGACTCAGTTGGATTACGGATAGAGTCTTGTCATCCAGGTCATCCCAATCTTCATCACTCATGCCGGTAGGCATCTTGGCTTTCCCTAGTAGTGCTTTTTTCAGGCCATTTTGGGTTAGAATGGCTAACATACGAACTTGCCATAGACTGAAACTGCTGTTTCCATCAAACTTCTCAATATCAAACTTCATTGTTGACATCTCGATCGAACAAAATGATCCTGAACAAAATTTTACTATTCATAAAATTTACTATTCACGTGAACAGTAAACTCGCAGAAAAACAGACAGAAATTTACCACCTGCAAGCTCTGATACCAGTTTGTTAGAAATGGATCGTGACAGGATCATAAATTGATCGAGTAATAATGACAAAACAATAAAGTAAGATAAAAGGGGAGACAGCAAATTTACGTGGTTCGGCTTAAAGCCTACTCCATGGGCAGAGGCTAGCAGGCAAATTTCACTATAGTGAGAAAATATACAAAGAGTGTTTACAAAATTGGCTTTAGCCAATACACACAATCTCACAAATTTCTCTCTTAACTTCTCTTTCACTTGATGATTCTTGATGTTGCTTGATGATGGAATGCTTCAAATTGGAATGCCTTTTATAGGCTCACAAAAGTTCCAAAGGACAAACAACAATGAATGCTCATCATTTTGTTGCTCATCATTTTGTTCTCCAATTATACCAAAGTGAACTTTGTCTTCCACCATGGCCTAAAGTAGAAGATGCTTTTGACCCACAAACAAAAGCCACAAATTATGCAAGAAGTGAACTCAACTTTAGACAATTTTTGGTCCACCACTAATTCAAGGCATAATTATTCAACAAAAACCACAACTGGAGAAAGACTATATAGTCGTACATACCTTTTGTTGAAAAGCAAACGAAGTTTAGGTTAGGTGTGCATGCATGTTAGTCCACATTAATTATACTAATTAAGCAACTCACCTTCAATGTTAGCTTCACCATTTTGTACTGTAATTCCCTGTTCCATCCAATATTTCATTAACACTTAAAATATATATATAAGTGGTGCCACGCTATTTATATATACCAAAATCATCATAAAATTTAAAAGGTCACCGGCCTTTATAATTAAAAGGTTAAAGTAATTTAATATTACAATTCATTAAATTGTAGTTTACTTTCAAAAAAATGGTCTTGCTTAATATATAAATTTAATAGTAGAGTTTTCTAAAAAAAGCCATAAATTTAAAGGTAATTTATTAATTTCAGACGGATCTAAAACTAAGAATTTTTGATAAAAATAGTGAGGCCATGTTACCATCCAAATCAAAATTTAGCCTTACAATATTACAAGTTGGAAATATCAATTTGAAAATACAATATTCCATCTCTTCCATATATATTAGTATATATGTATAATTTTTTATAAAAAAACATAACAATTAATATTACAATTCATTAAATTATAGCTTACTTTTAAAAATAATCTTACTTAATATATGAACTTAAAGTTAGAGTTTTATGAGAAGCATAAACTTAATTAAAGGTAATTTATTAGTTTTAGATGGATCTAACTAAGAATTTTGATAAAAATAACAAGGCCATGTTACATCCAAATTAAAATTTAGCCTTGTAAGATGGCATCGCAAATTAATTAATTGCTTTCTTCCATTTAAGCTCATCTCATCCATCAACACAGTTTCGCAACCAGTATCGTAAAAAAACACACTGTTTTTCTTCCTTATTTTCAAGTCCTTTTTTGCTTTACTTGTTTCTTAATTTTTGGTTTTATCCTTGTTTGAGGTGGATTTTCTTATCTCCCATACTAATTTTTGAACTGCTTTAATTAACACCGACTTTAAAACCTTCTTATAACCTTATTTGATAAGCTTGAGTACATATGCACGGCAAGCTTAATTGATTAATTGCCTGAAAATATTCTTCTACCATGCATATATATATATCTATCCCATTAGAGTTCTAAATTCATCGAAAATATTAAACATGTTATTAAGACTTAAGAGATCAATCACAATGATGCTTGTTTTATTTTTCACCATCATGCTGTGCTCACCTTCTTCAATCCATGGGCAACATTTTACTTTCTACAATTTTAGTGTTCAATGGCCGAAAGTATTCTGCACTTATGGCAAAAACACTTGTTTGTCACCGCTACCAAAATTATTCCCCATTCATGGCCTTTGGCCACATTTCCCCAGTGGTTCATTTGTGCTGGAATATAAAAAATATAATAGTTGCACATCGAAAAATCCCACTCCAACTGAATTTATAAATCTGGTATGTATATTAATATGCCAAAATTAATAATTTAATTTCTATTTGATGTTCTTATTTTGATTTTTTATTTGTTTGATGAAAATAGTTTAGAATCCAAGCCTCCATCTCCTTGTATCTGAATTGGACATCTATTGGCCCAATCTAATAGACAACAAGCTCAACGAAAAGTTTTGGAAGTACGAATGGGAAGCACATGGAAAGTGTTCCGAGTTTGCTACTAATCCTGTAGGTTATTACCAGGAAAGCTTGTCATTGGTAAAGAAGCATGTTCTACTACAAATCTTGGCCAATGGTAATGAGAAGCATTTCACTATATTTATCTTGAAGTTTTTATGTACAATCAATTTATTTCTTTTCATTCTTTTTATTTTCTTTGTTTGCAGGTAACACTTTCCCTGATGTGAATGCGACAAGATTGTTTAAGCAACTCAAATGCAAAATAGAGACCATTCTTGCACTTGGTTCTCCTACTAAACAAGATGTGAAAGATGCACTGGAGAGAGTCTTGGCATTAGACAAAGCTTACCCACTTCCTTTGTTAGGAACAATGCTTGAAAAATTCCCTCAAACATTTAAGCCTGCAGTTTGGTGGCCTAATTCACAAACCAACAACAAAACCAAATTAGAAAATTTAGGAAAGCAGCTAATTAGTAGTGGGATCAGGAAGATGGAGAAAGCCAATGGATGGAATGAAGAACTAGAAATTGAAATGAGAGAATGCATTGAAGTGATAAATAGAAAAGATATTGAAGACTACGAGAGATTAGGCAAAATTGTTTTGAAGGTGAACAAAGTATTTGCCATTTCAGGCCCAATATTGACTGGCGTTGCAGCTCTTGGGTCTGCCTTTGTGGGTTCTTCTAATGGGTCATGGGCACTAATTGTGGCTATGGCTGGTGCAGCATTAGCTACAATTGTGAACACTTTGGAGCATGGTGGCCAAGTTGGTATGGTTTTTGAGATGTATAGAAACACTGCTGGTTGTCTCACACTGTTGGAGGAATCAATTGAATCCACGCTCAGTGAAAGTGAATTAGAGAGAAGAGAAAATGGAGAATTGTTTGAAATGAAGGTGGCATTGCAGTTGGGAAGAAGCTTGTCACAGCTTAGAGATCTTGCAAGGAAATCAAGTTCTTCTCGTGTTGGTGATCATGGAAGTACTACCGTAGATGAATTTGCTAGCAAGCTATTCTAAATTTATATATTGTGCATACGTATTCTTCTGATTAATTATTCTTTGATTCTTTGTAAATAAATTCTTATGTACAATCATGTAACAAAGAAATGTTGTAAATCTTAAAAATTGGCAGTTCTATTTCTACCATGAAAAGAGTTGTGTGCATGTTATGTCTTTTCCGTTAATTTTCCATTATTGTAGCTCATGACAAGCTAAAAAGCAATCTATATGAGTTTTTTTTATAAGGATGGTTTATGTCAATTTTTTCATTGTATTTTAATTATTTTATTTTTATAAATAGGTAAAGATATGACAAACCTCCCTATCATAATTACAATAGGTGGCGTTTTAAAAAATATATATTTATTTTAATTTAAAAACATATATATCACGTTTAAATGAATTTATAAACTGAAAAACTGAATAAATATCGGTTAAAGCTACGTTTATCATATTAAATGAGCTATCATGAACTGAGCTTCGAGCAACTCAACTTATAGTCACTCCTGACTTATTGATTAGTTTTTTTTTAATTTATATTAATGAGATTCCAAGTTATTAAAAAAAGAAGAAGAAAGCCTTAAGTTCAACTAATCCTAAATCACCTCTTATGCTGAAGAAAAAAATAAAGTAAAATTTGTAATACACATAAATTTTGATCATATAATGATCTCTGTAAAATCTTAAAATTTAAAAAATTTAAATCTATATAAAAAAAACAATTTACAGCATATTTTACTTTATAATTTTTTTTTTTTTTATTACGGTGAGTAACAACTGCAAAGCAAAGTGGTCTGGATTGGGTGGCTTCGTCCTGATAGGGTAACTTTTTTGAAGCACTGTTCAACCTCCGATATGGATATATTTGATATGGTTGGACTTGGTCATGTTCAAAGAGCACTCGTTCACAACTCGGTGAGTTACTCCAAACCTTTGGCCATACCATACCGAGTTGGTAATGAGTTCAACTCACCCCTTTGTGCGTCAAAGGTGTTAGTTGAAGCCAAGCGGAAGTTGTAGACTTGTAGTTAAATAAGCTATCGGATTTCTTATGTAACCTATTTCATTGATTTGATTCTCATTTTTAAAGTCAGTTAACTAAAAACATATGGGAAATAAATGAATTTTATAATTATTTGTAATTTTATACTTATCTATTATGTTTGAAAAATGTTATAAAATTTATTTATAAATAAATTTTTTATGTAATTGAATTATTATTATTTTTTAAATTTATCAAATTTGATAAATTTTCAAATTAATTTGTCCAAATGAAAAAATACAATTATATTGATCAATAAAATACCAAAATAATAAAATAAATATCGAAATAATGAAATCGAATTTTGATTATATCATTCAATTTTTATCAAGTAATGCACACTAACAAAGGAAGAATTTTTTAAAATTATTTAAGTACTTTGGTGGATTACTTTTCTTAAAAGTTAAAATACATGGAAAAAAAAAATAAATAAAAAATTACTTAGAATAAAAAAAAGAAAAAACACAATGATAAATGCACGTGGTCAACTTGACTAGTCAGCACAATTTGCTTAGCAACGGTCGGATAGGGAGATCAACGGCCAAAGTTAAAGCGAGAAAACTTCACCAACAAGCGCCATTGCTTTTGTTCGCCAAAGACATGCGTCCACGTGGCAACGATAGAGAAAGTCTTATCCGCTTCATTCTACCACTCTCTTTCCCAGAGAGGCACCTGGGTTATATTGAAATTTAATGAGCGGGAAAAACTGCGTGTTTCGAATTTAAATATGTACTGTAGCTTCCTTCTTTTGGAGAACCAAACCATCCAGAAATCAGCATCACATTAATTTCTCTCTCTCTTGTTCTTCTAAATTTGTTGCCTTATCATTATACAAGACTTATAATCAGCATGATTGTTCCTATTTTCTCTTAAATTTTATTCTTTTGAACAACTTGTATCTAAGAGATGGATTTTCATGACATGAAGAGAAAGCAATTGCAAGCATTGTGCAAAAAGCATGGCATCCCTACAAATTTAAAGAATCTTGAAATGGCAGATCAGCTTACTTCGATTCTCAAGTTGCCCATTTGATTACTACCCTTTTTTTCTTAATTTAATTCCACATATATATATATATATATATATATGTATTTATTTTTCTATTGATTGCTGATAAATTGGAGAAACGCTAAAGGAATTAATGATCAGACATTTTTGTATTCATGTAGCGTTTTCTGTGTTTTTTTTTTTTATCGTTTGGCTGCTAAGAAAATGGAGTAACAAACGGAGACTAAATTATTTTTTGTCTCTTATGCTATTTATTTTCTGTTTTGATTGTTGAGAAAACGCAGGAAAGTAAAGACAAAATGTTCAAGTGATGCTTTGCGTTATATATAAATCGAACAAGTAAAGAAACCGGTCCATTAACTGTATTTAGGATAATTGGATAATAATTTCTTTGTTTGCTTGTCACTATTCTTAAAAGGTTAATTGAGGTAAACATAACTGGGCTGCGTTATGATCATTGGATGGTATTTCTTTCTGCCAGTTTTATCAGAATTGTTAATGTATCCCATTTTAGTAATTGTTTGAATTAAATTTATAAACATTGCCAACAATATACTTTTTTCTACTGTTATTAACAGGAGAACGAAGAACCGATTTCAAAAGAAAATTTTAGCTTGAAGAATTCTGCTGAAATAGGTAGTAATGATGGCCCTGAAATTGAGGGACCTAAGGTAAAGAAAGTGAGGTTTAGCCCCGAAAACCAAATATTCGAATATACTCGTTCGGTAAAGAAACGTGCGGGCAGGAGGGGTAAAGTAGAAAGCAAAGTGCTTGTTGCCGAAGCAGGAAAGGTTTCAAGGCGATCAAGCAGAAATGTAGCTAAGGATAATGCAGAGGATACCCAAAAACCTCACGTTGTAAGTAAGATTTCAGGGAATGCTGATTCTGGTGAAACTCAAGCACCCTTGAGAAGATCAACACGTAATGCCTCCAAAAGGGATTTGGTTGCCAGAGTACCTGCTAAAGCTGTTGAGAAGAAGAAACGCAATAGATCAGGAATGCCGATTGCGGAAGAGGAAGATTCATTAACTGAGAGTATAGAAATGCAAACTGAATATGCTTGGTTGGTGAACCCAGAAGCTGCAGGTAATAAGAATGATCTGAACTAAGCACCTGCAAACAAAAAATTGAGCAAGCAAACCATAACAAAGAAATGAAATAAGCTCATCATGTGCCTCACATTGTAAAGAAACAGTGGCAGCAGCACTATTTTCACCTCCATCAATACACCTCAACTCCATCATTGCAAAACAAGAGTACTGTTATATATACAACAATTTTGCCCAAGTTTTTCACACAAGCAGGACAGTGCACTAGTAATTTATGGACAGTGCATTAGTAATTACTTGTGCACTGTCCTGCAAAATTGTGCAAAATAAATATGCGAATACAGTTTCTTACTTTGATGTCTCTTTGCTGTAGGACCCGTTCTTGTTGACAAAGACTTGTCTTTGGTTGAGCCCACTGTTCTGGAGGATAGTGATAAACATGGACAAGGTTAGTTACAATTGGACGATATGGTATTCTTTGCAAGGTTTGGGGAGCATAAACACTCATGTTTTGTTTGCAAAATAAGAACAAATCAATTAGTTTTGTATATGTGCTAATTATTGTAAAAAGAATGCTGTACAAAGAAGATTTTTTTTCATGGTACTGAATTGGTGGGTTGAACTATCTTTTAATGACATTCCAAAATATTTGGGAGGTAGGGGGTGTGGGGAATTAGGTTCTACTTTGCATTGTGTATATGCTTTGTTTTTTTTTAAATCTTTTAAATAATACGTTTCTTTTGGTGGCAGTTTCTGGTATTAGCTGCAAAAAGCTGTCATCTTTCATGGATAGGCAATCAGTGAGCAGCAAGACACATAAAAAATGGAAGGAATTCTATTCAAATCATAATGACGGAAAGAATGTTCTAAAAGAGGAAATACAAGTAGAGTCTTTGCCCAAATTTTCCTTAGAGGAGTTACGAGATGGAATGGTGGGAGAAACTCCCGATAGAGATAATGTTTCTGTTGAGAATTTATGTTCCTTCAGTTCTGAAGATAACAGTGCTACAGAACAAGTAGAAGTGAAAGTTTGCACTAAAAGCCACGGTAATAAAGAATCTCCATTTGAGGAAATGACTGCACCATGTGCTTATGAACTTGCTTCTGAGAAGATCCGTGGTGTTTCGGAGCTGCTTGGAGAGAGGAACTGCTGTGTTGAAAATGTTGTATCAAATGAAGCTGAGGATACCATTCTGAATATTGAAGAAGTGAAATTTGACCTTAAAGGTACCAAAGAAGATGTTCTAGAACTGGGCAGAAACGCTTCCATTGTTTCAAATAACCTCATGCTTGGTGATGGCAAAGCTGCAGATGTTGGAAATAAAGATTATTTTGATGCTGCTCCATATGTTACTTCAAGTGATATTGGTGATTTCTTGGTTGAGGAGGAACTTCTTGGCGGGAAGGACAATGATCAGAACGTTGTTTCAAATCCTGTCCACCAGAACAGCAGAGCTGAAGAAGATAAAGCTGATATGAACTTCATGGCTGTAAATATTTGTTCCGAGAATATTGTTAATAGCTCAAATCTGGTTGTGAGAACACCAACTTCTTCGAAAATATTTGAGAGTGGGGGAAAATTGGATGAGATAAATATTGTAGAAGGTAAATCATTGCTCATGCCTCTTCTGGTAAAATTGAAGCAGATTTACTAAATGTTGTTTTGTCAGAGTTGATTCAGCTGAATAATTCATCATCTTATGGTTAGCATCTAGCTTACCAAGTTTTAATTTAGGATCTTTTGTTAATTTTCATCATTGAGAATCCTTTACTAATTCTTACCAAATACTAAATTCATTTTGTTTCTTTTGGATAAATATGAAATACTGAATTTCTTTCATAACAATGCAATATTATGATCTAAATTTTTGTATATTTCTCTGGCATTGCAGCAAAACTAAACTTTTATTTTTCGTGAAATGCAGGAGATAAATTTAAAACATATGGACAAAGTAGTGTTGTCAGCAATGATGTAGACAAAAAGAAACTGGCATACGAGCGGGTTATTGAAGAACAGCTTAGCGAGCAGGGCCATCTCTCTCACCTAGCTTTCAAAGATAAGGCCATCTGTGATGATGGTGAAGGATTAGATAAGCAAGGTGATTTATCTGCCATAAACCAAAAATATGCTGATAGTGAGGTTTACAAGGTTTATTATTATCATACAAATCTGATTTATCATCCATGTAGTGTAGGAACTTGTAAGCAAATTTTCTTTTCCTTCTTCTTGGGAAAAATGCAGAAGAATGTGAACTTGTATATGGTAAGGACCTCAGGATTGATGCAGGAGAAAAAAGTGATGACTGTTGTTAAATAGTTTTTGCACTTAGCTATTGGATTTAGATTTCATATGCACCAAAGGACGTTAATTTAGTTTTAGAAGGCATTTGCACCAAAGGAACTTAATCTACTGTAATCCTTTATAGGGAATGATTCTACATATTCCATTCCATGAGTATAAAGTTACTGTACAGAAAAGAAACCCTTGTGCACTGTTTTGGTTGTGTGAAAAATTTATGTCAAATGCTTGTGCACAAATCATTTCTGTTCTTACTTTGATGATCTCTTTGCTGAGGTACCCTTTTTGTTGACAAAGGCATGTCTTTGGTTGAGCCCAGTGTTCTTAAGGATATTAATAAACCTGGACAAGGTTAGTTCTTTTGGATGATACGTATTTTTTGTTAGGTTTATGGAGTATAGATGCTCATGGTTTTGTTTGCCAAATACGAACAACTCAAAGAGTTCATGTTAATGAACCTGGACAAGGTTAGTTCTTTTGGATGATATGTATTCTTTGTTAGGTTTATGGAGTATAGATGCTCATGGTTTTGTTTGCCAAATACGAACAACTCAAAGTTAATGCACTATTTAATAATAGAAGTGCTGTAGAAAGAAGTTTTTTTTTCATGGAACTGCATTGGTGGGATGAACAATCTTTTAAAATCATTCCAAGATATTTAGGTGGGGAGAGGTGTGGGGTATTAGGTTCTATGTTGCAGGTTATATATTCTTTGGATTGTTAAACTCTTTAAAGAAAATTATGTTTACCTTTTGTCGCAGCTTTTGGCATTAGCAACAACACAGTGTCCTCGTTCAAGGGTAGGCAATCAGTGGTCAGTAAGACAGAGGAGAAATGTAAGGAATTTTATTCAAATAATGATGATGGAAAGAATGTTCTAAAGGAGAAAATACAAGTAGGGGCTTTGCCTCAATTTTCCATGGTGGAGTTACAAGATGGAATGAAGGGAGAAACTAAAGATGGAGATAACGTTTCTGGTGAGAATTTATGTTCGTTCAGTTCTGAGGGTAGCATTACTACAGAACAAGTAGAAGTGAAATCTTGCACTAAAAGCAATGGTAATAAAGCATCTAAATTCGAGGAAATGACTGCACCACGTGCTTACGAACTTGCTTCTGAGGAGATCCATGATGTTTCAGAGCTTCTTGGAGAGACGACCTGCTGTGTTGAAAATGTTGTACCAAATGAAGCTGAGGATACCATTGTGAAAATTGAAGAAGTGAAATTTGACCTTAAAGGTACCAGAGAAGGTGCTATAGAAATGAGTAGAAATATTTCAATTGTTTCAAATAACTTAATGCTTGGTGATGGCAAAGTTGCAGATGTTGGAAAGAAAGTTTATCTGGATGCTTCAACACATGTTACTTCAAGTGATATTGGTGATTTCTTGGTTGAGGAGGAAAAGCTTGGCTTGAAGGACAGTGATCAGAATTTTGTTTCAAATAATGCCCACAAGAACAGTAGAGCTAAAGGAGATGAAACTGATGTGGTCCCCATGGCTGTAAATATTTGTTTTGAGGATATTGTTAATGGCTCTAAGCTGGATGAGAGATCCACCGACTTGTTTTCAAAATTTTGAGTGTGGGAGAAAATTGGATGAGATAAATGTAGCAGAATGCAAATTAAGTGCTCATGCCTCTTCAGGTAAAACTGAAACTGCAAGTAGTGTTGTTTTGTCAGAGCTGAATAAGTCATCATCTTATTGTTAGCATCTAGGTTATGAAGTTTTAATTTAACAACTTCTTTTTTTAATTTTCATCCCTGAGGATCCTTTACTTTTTTTAAACCTCTGCAAAAATAAGTTTAATTTGAAAAACTAAGTACAAGCAAATGGGGGATAATAGGGACCATACCCGAATATGCTCGGAGATCCTTTACTAATTCATAGTAAATACTCAATTAATTTTCTTTCTTTTGGATAAGTATGAAATACTGAATTTATTTCATTACAATTTATTTCTTTCTGACCCTGAAGCAAAACCTAACTTTTATTTTTTGTTAAATGCAGGAAACAAATTTAATTCTGATGTGCAAAGTAGTTGTGTCGTCAGCAATTCTGCAGACAGAAAGAAACTCGCATATGTGCTTGTTATTGGGGAAGTTGATCAACAAATTGCTGAAGAACAGCTTAGCGAGCAGGGGCATCACTATAACCTTGCTTTCGAGGATAAGCCCATCTGTGATGATGGTGAAGGTTTCAATAAGCAAGGTGATGTATCCACCATCAACCAAGAAAATACTGATAGTGAGATTTACAAGGATAATGATAAACTTGGGCAATGTAAGTTCTTTTGGAGGTTATTTATTCTTTGTTAGGTTCATGAAGTATAGACACTCATGGTTTTGTTTTCCAAATAGACCAACTCAAAGGGTTTTGTTTATGTACTAATTAATAAAGAGTAATAGAAATACTGTACAAAGAAGATTTATTTTGTTCATGGAAATGAATTGGTGGGCTGAACAATCTGTTAAAATCATTCCAAAATTTTTAGGTGGTAAGAGGTTTGGTGTATTAGATTCTACGTTTCAATGTGTTTATTCTTTGAACTGTTAAAATCTTTAAAAACATATATGTTTACCTTTTTTCGCAGTTTCTGGTATTAGCAACAACAACCTGTCCTCTTTCAAGGGTAGGCAATCTGTGGCCAGCAAGACAGAGGAGAAATGTAAGGAACTTTATTCAAATCATGATGACGGAAAGAATGTTCTAAAGGAGGAAATACAAGTAGAATCTTTGCCTCGATTTTCCATGGTGGTGTTTCAAGATGGTATGGAGGGAGAAATTAAAGATGGAGATAATGTTTCTGGTGTGAATTTATATTCTTTCAGTTCTGAAGATATCATTACTGGAGAACAAGTAGAAGTGAAAGTTTGCACTAAAAGCAATGGTTATAAAGCATCCCAGTTCAAGGAAATGACTGCACCATGTACCTACGAACTTGCTTCTGAGGAGATCCATGATGTTTCGGAGCTGCTTGGAGAGAGGTCCTGTGAAAAGATTGTACCATATGAAGCTGAGGATACAACTATGAAAATTGAAGAAGTGAAATTCAACCTTAAATGTACCAAAGAAGGTGCTCTAGAACTGAGCAGAAACGTTTCCATTGTTTCAAAGGACTTCATGCTTGGTGATGGCAAAGTTGCAGATGTTGAAAAGAAAGTTTATATCGATGCTTCTCCACATGTTACTTCAAGTGATATTTGTGATTTCCTGGTTAAGGACAAAATTCTTGGCGTGAAGGACAATGATCAGAATATTGTTTCACATCATGTCCACAAGAGCAGTAGAGCTAAAGGAGATGAAATTGATGTAGTCCCCATGGCTGTAAATAGTTGTTCTGAGGATATTGTTAATAGCTCTAAGCTGGTTGAGAGATCACCAACTTGTTCTAAAAATTTTGATAGTGGGAGAAAATTGAACAATCATGCCTCTTCAGGTAAAACAGAAACAGATTCAAGTATGTTTTGTCAGAGTTGAATAAGCCATCATCTTATTGTTAGCGTCTATCTAGCTTATGAAGTTTTAATTTAGGAACTTTTTTTAATTTTCATCCATGAGAATCCTTTACTAATTCAAAAGAGAAGCCCAACTTTTATTTTATGTTAGATGCAGGAGACAAATTCAAATCTTATGTACGGAGTAGTGTCATCAGCAATTATGCAGACAGAAAGCAACTGGCATATGAGATGATTATTGGAGAAGTTGATCAACAAATTGCTGAAGAACAGCTTAGTGAGCAGGGGCATCATTCTAACTTTGTTTTCGAAGATAATCCCATCTGTGATGATGGTGAAGGTTTAGATAAGCAAGGTGACGTATTTGCCATCAACCAAGAAAATGCTGATAGTGAGATTTACAAGGATAGTGATAAACATGGGCATGGTAAGTTCTTTCGGAGGTTATTTATTCTTTCTTAGGTTTATGAATTTTCCAAATAAATCATCAAAAGGGTTTTGTTTATGTACTAATTAATACGAAGTGATAGAAATTCTGTACAATGAAGAATTTTTTTTCTTCATGGAAATGAATTTGTGGGTTGAACAATCTTTTAAATCATTCCGAGATTTTTAGGTCGTAAGAGGTTTGGTGTATTAGGTTCTATGTTGCAGCGTGGACTGTTAAAATCTTTACAACATATATGTTTACCTTTTGTTGCAGTTTCTGGTATTAGCGACAACAAACTGTCCTCTTGCATGAGTAGGCAATCTGTGGCCATCAAGACACAGGAGAAATGTAATGAACTTCATTCAAATCATGATTATGGAAAGAATGTTCTAAAGGAGGACATACAAGTAAAGTCTTTGCCTCAATTTTCCATGGTGAAGTTACAACATGGTATGGAGGGAGAAACTAGAGTTGGAGATAATGTTTCTGGTTTGAATTTATGTTCTTTAAGCTCTGAAGATAGCATTACTAGAGAACAAGTAGAAGTGAAAGTTTGCACTAAAAGCAATGGTAATAAAGCATCTCAGTTCGAGGAAATGACTGCACCATGTACCTACGAACTTACTTCTGAGGAGATCCATGATATTTCGGGGCTGCTTGCAGAGAGGACCTGCGAAAATGTTGTACCAAATGAAGCTGAGGTTACCATTATGAAAATTGAAGAAGTGAAATTCAAACTTAAAGGTACCAAAGAAGGTGCTCTAGAACTGGGCAGAAATGTTTCCATTGTTTCAAATAACTTAATGCTTGGTGATGAAAAAGTTGCAGATGTTGAAAAGAAAGTTTATCTCAATGCTTCTCCACATATTACTTCATGTGATATTTGTGATTTCTTGGTTGTGGATGAAATTCTTGGCGTGAAGGACAGTGATCAGAATGTTATTTCACATCATGTCTACAAGAGCAGTAGAGCTAAAGGAGATGAAATTGATGTGCTCCCCATGGCTGTAAATAGTTGTCCTGAGGATATTGTTAATAGCTCTAAGCTGGTTGAGGGATCACCAACTTGTTCTAAAAAATTTGAGAGTGGGAGAAAATTGGATGAGGTATATATATCAGAAGGCAAACTATGTGCTCATGCCTCTTCAGTTAAAACTGAAACAGATTCAGGTAGTTGTGTTTTGTTAGAGCTGAATAAGCCATCATCTTATTGTTACCATCTAGCTTATGAAGTTTTAATTTAGTAATGTTTTTTTAATTTTCATCCATGAGGATCCTTTACTAATTCATAGCAAATACTCAATTAATTTTCTTTCTTTTGGATAAGTATGAAATACTGAATTTCTTTCATACAATGCAATATTCTGATATAAATTTTTGTATATTACTCTGGCACAAAAGCAAAGCCCAACATTTATTTTATGTTAGATGCAGGAGACAAATTCAAATCTTATGTACAGATTGCTGAGGAAAAGCTTAGCGAGCAAGGGCATCACTCTAACTTTGCTTTTGAAGATAATCCCATGTGTGATAATTTTGAAGGTTTAGATAAGCAAGATGATGTATCTGCCATCAACCAAGAAAATGCTGTTAGTGAGATTTACAAGGATTGTGATAAACATGGACAAGGTTAGTTCTTCGTGAGGATATGTATTCTTTGTTAGGTTTATGGAATATAGACACTCATGATTTTGTTTGCCCTATTGACCAACTCAAATGGTTTTGTTTTTCTACTAATCAATATGGAGCAATAGAAATGCTATTCAAAGAAGATTTTTTTTTATTTTTTTATTTTTTGGAACTTAATTGATGAACTGAACAATCTTTCAAAGTTATTCCAGGATACTACGTGGTATGGTGGGTTTGGGATATTAGGTTCTATGTTGCCCTGTATCTTTTCTTTGGATTGTTTTATTTTTTTAATACATATGTTGTTGAGAATCAATGTCTATGTTAGGCCTAGTTGCTGGCTTAGAGTGGGAACAAAGCAGGCCCAGCTTCAAAACCAATCTCCATTTCCTCCACCACATAATGTCCATGTTGAGAATCAATATTAGCCCACCATAAGTAATTCCCAACCCAATCTAAGTCCAATAATATTGTTCAAGCCCATAGCTAGTTTGATGATGTAATTGCTTACAATTACAAAGTGGGGCAAAGTTAGGTATGTTGCTATTGGTGAGGTTGTGTGGAAGACAACATAATGAGGTGCTTAATGGGTGGTGTGGAAGACAACATAATTAGGTACTTAATGGGTTTGTGTGGTAGTAAATAAATTTAGTTTAATTATATGTGTGGTGTAGATTTCATTTGGTTTGCTATAAATACTCAAGTCCTCAAGCCTTGTAATTCATCAAGAAGAAAAACAAAACTAAGTGCTAAATAAGAAAAGCTTTGCTAATTGGTGTTTTGTGAGTTCTCTTTAGAGTGTTTTTATTTTCTTCTTCCTAAAAATAGTTAGAGTTTGGTACTCTACTTATTCAACATATGTTTCCTTTTATCGCAGTTTCTGGTATTAGCGAAAACATACTGTCCTCTTTCAAGGATAGGCAATCAGTGGGCAGCAAGACACAGGAAAAATGGAAGGAACTTTATTCAAATCATAATGATGGAAAGAATGTTCTAAAAGAGGAAATACAAGTAGAGTCTTTGCCCCAATTTTTCGTAGAGGAGTTACACGACGGAATGGAGGGAGAAACTCTGGATGAAGATAATGTTTCTGTTGAGAATTTATGTTCCTTCAGTTCTGAAGATAGCAGTGCTAGAGAACAAGAAGTGAAAGTTTGCACTAAAAGCAATAGTAATAAAGAATCTCCATTCGAGAAAATGACTGCACCATTTACTTATGAATTTGCTTCTGAGGAGATCCATGATGTTTCATTGTTGCTTGGAGAGAGGACCTGCTGTGTTGAAAATGTTGTTCCAAATGAAGCTGAGGATACCATTATGAAAATTGAAGAAGTGATATTTGACCTTAAAGGTACTAAAGAAGGTGCTCTGGAACTGGGCAGAAAAGCTTCCATTGTTTCAAATAACCTCATGCTTGGTGATGGCAAAGTCGTAGATGTTGGAAAGAAAGTTTATCTCGATGTTTCTCCACATGTTACTTCAGGTGATATTTATGATTTCTTGATTGAGGAGGAATTTCTTGGTGTGAAGGACAGTGATCAGAATGTTGTTTCAAATCATAGTGTTAATGGAGATGAAACTGATGTGGTCCCTATGGCTGTAAATACATGTTCTGAGAGTATTGTTAATAGCTCTAAGCTATTTGAGAGAACCCCAAGTTGTTCGAAAAATTTTATGAACGGGAGAAAGTTGGATGAGATGAATATTGAAGAAGGCAAGTTATGTTCTGATGCCTCTTCAGGTAAAACTGAAACGTATTCAAGTAGTGTTGTTTTGTCAGAGCTGAAGGCTTCATCATCATATGGTTAGCATCTAGCTTATGAAGATTTTATTTAGGAATTTTCATTAATTTTCATCCATGAATATCCTTTGCTAATTCATACCAAATACTCATTTCATTTTCTTCCTTTTGGATACCTACGAAATACTGAATTTCTTCCATTACAATGCTATATTCTGATATATATTTGTATATTACTGTTTGCACTGCAGAAAAACCTAGCTTATATTTTTTGTTAAATGCAGGAGACAAATTTAAATCATATGTGCAAAGTAGTGTCGTTAGCAAAGATGCGGAGAGAAAGAAACTTGCATTTGAGCTGCTTGTTGAAGATGTTGATCAACAAATTGCTGAACCTCAGCTTAGTGAGCAGGAGCATCACTCTCACCTAGCTTTCAAAGATAAGCCCATTTGTGATGATGGTGAAGGATCAGATAAGCAAGATAATGTATCTTCCATCAACCAAGAATATGCTGATAGTGATATTTACAAGGAAAGTGATAAATATGGACAAGGTTAGTCTTTTGGTGGATATGTATTCTTAATTGGGTTTATGGAGTATAGACAATCATGGTTTTTTTTTTTTTCTCAAATATGAACAACTCAAAGAGTTTTGTTTATGTACTATTTAATAGTACAACTGCTCTACAAAGAAGATTTTTTTTTTTTATCATGGAACTAAATTGGTGGGTTGAACAATCTTTTAAAATCATTCCAAGATATTTAGGTGGTGGTAGTGGGGATGGGGTATTAGGTTCTAGATTGCAGTGTATCTATTCTTTGGATTTTTTTAATCTTTTAAAACGTATGTTTCCTTTTGTAGCAGTTTCTGGTATTTGCGACAACAAACTCTCTTCTTCCAAGGGTAGTCAATTAATGGTCAGTAAGACACAGGAAAAATGGAAGGAACTTTATTCAATCCATGATGATGGAAAGAATGTTCTAAAGGGTGGAACACAAGATGGAAAGGATAATGTTTCTTGTGAGAATTTATGTTCTTTCAGTTCTGAAGATAGCAGTGAAAGAGAACAAGTAGATGTGGAAGCTTGCACTAAAAGCAATGGTTATGAGGCATCTTTATTTGAGGAAATGACTGCACCATGCACTAATGAATTTGCTTCTGAGGAGTTTTATGATCTTTCTGAGCTGCTAGGAGAGAGGACCTGCTGTTTTGAAAATGTTGTACCAAATGAAGCCAAGGATACCATTCTGAAAATTGTGGGCATCAGCATTGATGCGGGAGAGAAAGTTATGACTGGTGAAGACAGAGGTACTCTTCTTAATTAGTTTTTCGCACTTCACTTTTTGAAATCATATGCACCATAGGTTCTTCATTTTAGATTTAGAATAATTTATTGTCATCCTTTATTAGCCATGATATTACATACAGGAAAAATTCCCTTCTGAGAGGATGAAGTTACTGTAGAGAAAAGCAATCCTTAATTGTCTCTCTATCATATTATTTATTGTTATTATACCATTCTGATTCTTCATCCATGTATTATAGCAACTTGAAGATAATTTTTCTTTTCCTTCTTGGGTAAAATGCAGAAGAATGTAATCCTATATACAATATGGACCCCAGCATTGATGATGTGTCAAGGAAAGAGGGAAACCCTTGTTTGTTTGAAAAGCAGTTGCATTCTTCAATGAGAGAACGTAAATTGTTTCAAAAAACAACAATGCTGCACAGCACACATGACATGAAAGAGAATGCGCCAAGCAATAAGGTCGAGGAAATTGGCAATTTGACTGCACCAAAAACGTCAAAAAGGCGGCCTCTAGAGGATCTTGGAAGAATTATAAGGTAATTTTGTGGGGACCGAGTGAGACTTTGAGCATATCTCATGCACTGGTTGTTATTAGAAATGTAGTGATTAAAGAAGACAAAGTCGAGATTTTTAGTAATATATAGATATTTTCATTGTCTGTTTTGATTAATCAGAAGATGAATTGTGAAAGAATCATCTAAATGGTAGATGTGGTTTTGTAATACCTCTTAACGATTAGGGAAAGTAATATGTATGGAGTATTAATTCGAGTTCTTGGTTTTCTAAATTACTACTCCTGTGAACGATTGTGGTTAATTAGCACACTGCAGGTTGCTAATTAGAAGATTTGACTTTATGAATCATGTGAAAGTTTGTATGATGTCTTTATAAACAAATAACCCTCGCCCTTTTCTTTCCCTCTCATTTAGTCTCCTCCGTCCCAAATTTATTGTAAGAATTTAGTATTATCAAGGGCGATGGGAAGGCAAACACAATTCAAAGGAAAACCTTAAAAAAAGAAAAAAAAAATGGAACACCAAAACAATGTACGTTAGAATATTTGGAAATTTTATTCTCTATCTGCTAATTCACCACACACCAAATCAAACTTGAGTACATACACATGGCAAGCTTAATTAATTAATTGCATGAAAATATTCTTCTACCATGCATATAAATACCCATCCCATTAGAGTTCTAAATTCATCGAAAATATTAAACAAGTTATTAAGACTTAAGAGATCAATTACAATGATGCTTGTTTTATTTTTAAGCATCATGCTGTGCTCAGCTTCTTCTGTCCATGGGCAACGTTTTACTTTCAACAAGTTTAGTGCTCAATGGCCGAAAGTATTCTGCACTTATGGCAAAAACACTTGTTTGTGACCGCAACAAAAATTATTCACCATTCATGGCCTTTGGCCACATTTCCCCAATGGTTCATTTGTGCTGGAATATAAAAAATATAATAGTTGCACGTCCAAAAATCCCACTTCGACTGAATTTATAAATCGGGTATGTATATTAATATGCAGAAATTAATAATTTAATTTCCATTTGATGTTCTTATTTTGATTTTTTTTTTTGTTTGATGAAAATAGTTTTGAATCCAATCTTTTTTTGTTCTTTTTCTTTTTCCTTCCCTTTTGGGAAGGCAAGCCTCCATCTCCTTGTATCTGAATTGGACATCTATTGGCCCAATCTAATAGACAACAAGCTCAACGAAAAGTTTTGGAAGTACGAATGGGAAGCACATGGAAAGTGTTCCGAGTTTGCTAGTAATCCTGTAGGTTATTACCAGGAAAGCTTGTCATTGGTAAAGAAGCATGTTCTACTACAAATCTTGGCCAAGTAATGAGAATTCACTATATTTATCTTGAAGTTTTTAAGTACAATCAATTTCTTTCTTTTCATTCTTTTTATTTTCTTTGTTTGCAGGTAACATTTCCCCTGATGCGAATACAAAATATAGTGCGGAATCAATTATGAACACCATCCAGCAAAGTTTGGGGTCCAAACTGGAGGTGGCATGTAATCAAAATGCAACTGGAACAATTCAATTTTGGGAAATCAGTATATACGTTGATCAGAAAACATTTCCAAACCTTGTAAATTGCAAAAGGAACTATTCTGGTTGTAATAAAAATGATTTGATAATTTTTCCTCCTAATTAAGAGGAGGGGACAACAGAGTTTAATTAGCACTGTGGTGAGGTTTTTTAGAAGTGAGGGTTGGTGCTACTACAAAGGTAGTGTAATATGTTCTAGTTTGTGGTTGGGTCTGTATTCTGCTGCACCACTTGTTTTGCAGTAAGTAGCATAGCTGTCCTTCATGGGAGTGTTTGCTACTAGAGTGGGGTTGTACTACTTCATTTAGCTTTGCCAACCTTACGAATAAATCTTATGTTTGCCTTTAAAAAAAAATATTTCACATTTTGTTTTCTAATTTAATAGTATTCTTTTTTTTCAATCAATTTGATGTAATGAAAAAACTTAAACCTATCCACTTTTAAAGAACATAGTCATCTATGAATTATTCGGACTTTCGACTTGATTAATATTTCAAAAAATCATATATACAGATTAAAATTCAAAATAAATTATTTAACAACACTTTCCTACAATGTAATAAGAACACTATGATTTCTCTATAAAATGAATTTTACAAGCTAATTTATTTATAGAATCATTCATACAGTGACGGTCCCTGTATATTATCAAAGTCTTTAATGGAGTTTGATGAACATCCTCCAATTTAGCTTTAGATTTTGTTAAAAATGATGTATTTGCGTTTGATAAATAAATTGAAAATATTTAAGAAAATAAAGATATAAATTGAGAATATTGTAACTTTCACTGATTTTGATAAATTTCTACTATATAATAGAAATTTACCAAAAAAGAAAGTAATCTTCACTATATATATATATATATATATATATATATATATATATATATATATATATATATATAACACACGAAAGTGTATTTGCGTAGATATGATAGTACAACCCTAGAGAATAGAATTGAAACTACTTCTTCGATTCGAAATATTAATACTTTACTCTTATACGGAAAAAGAGAGTTTTGTATTCAAAGATGGGAAAAAAGGAGCAACGACTATTTACCAGAAGACATTGACTAAGTCACAAAGCCCAGGAGAGAGAGAGAGAGAGAGAGAGGATGAAGCAACAAATCAGCAAAGGAGAACTGTATGGTATATGGTGCTTGATTAATATTTTTAAAAATCATATATACCGATTAAAAATTCAAAATAAATTAATGTTATAGGATTAATTTTCCAGGCCCTTGGTCGGTATAGCATCTGATGCTCTGGCTGCAATTGAAACAAACTAACTCATCCATCGATTTTGTTGAGAAATATTTGATTTAACATTACTCTTTGCCTTAACGAATGCAACGTTGCACTAGCGAATTTGATAATGCATAACCATCACATCGTAATTCGCAGTTTGTGCATCTTCCTTCACTTCATTTTTCACCTACGAGAACGAGTTGATCCAACTTTCGTACGATTTGACTTAAACGTTGGGAGCCGGTTTTAATCCAATAAAGCTGACATCTTTACTTGCTAGCTTCCGATTGATGAAACTCAGTGTCGCTTCTACATCGTCTCTTCCTAAGGTGAGAGCAACATCTAAAAGAGGCAACGCATCTTTAGCTGCGAGATATTGAGAATTTGATGCGAGTGTAATAAATTCAAGCATTAATTGTGGTAGTTAATAAGTGGAGGTAGATGTAATAAATTCAAGTATTAATTGTGACAATTAAGTGGAGGTAGACGTGCTTCACTAAGCATTAATTGTGGTCAAATTAATTCAATTATTCTTAGTGCATTTCTCTTATAAATAGGATAATCATAGAGCATATTAAGAGTTAGCAAGTTAGAGTGTTAGAGAAAAAATACAAGGTGTATGCTTAAGAAATGTTGGTTCATATTTTCAATGGTTGTATTGAGAGTATAAGGTATAAGTAACCAACTATATATGGTTCATGTTTAACTCTTTGGCTATCTATTGATTGTGGTAACAAGTGTATGGAATACGGACGGATGTTCTTAATGGAAGAACATGTATAAATACAGGTTTGGTCCCTAGACTCGGTACTTCTCATTTTCTTTCATACACCATCAAATTGAAGAGAGTTCTGAGAGTCTAGAAGAACCAATATCGAGAGAATAACGGATTGTGTAAGTGAAAAGCTTCAATGGCTGGAGGTATGTTTACGGTCTTTATAATTCCGCATTTAATCTATATGCTATTTAAGTTGTTTAGCATATTTAGATTATAGTTAAATTCTTACATTTGGTATCAGAGCATTGTTTGCCTCTGCTATGAAGTTTTAAGCAATCTGTAATACTTTCGATTTATACTCGAAAAATAATTTGATTTCAAAGTTAGTTTTTCGAGTATTTTTTGATGGAAAATAATGTTAGAAATCATTAAGAAATTTGATTTCTAGTATTTCTGAGTTTTAAAATCTTGGAAGCCAATTTTTATGGATTTTCACTATGTTGCATATGATTTGTAATTATTTGCAAAAATAAAGTTTATAAATCCTTATAGGTATTTATTTTATTTATGTGCTTAAAATTATGTGTTATGTATGTATAACTTTTTTGGGTTATGCATGCAATTTAAGTTTAAATAGTTTTAGTACATAAACAATTTAATGTTGGGCATGTATTTTTAATTTTGTGATTATTTTGCTCAAATTAAGATTACGTATATATACTATTTATGTTAGTTCTATATATGCAATTTCAGTAAATGCTCATTTTTAGCATGCTTTTGTTTTTCAATTCATGCTTTTAAAATGAGCTTGTTTTGTGCAATAAATTAAATTAATTGCATAATATTATGTTTAATTATGCAATTTATGTTTTATTTATGAGAACTTTATTTACACATGATAACATATTATTAAGTATAGATATTGTTAGATTATGTAAACTTAGGTTATTCTCATAAAACTTAATTTATGCATAACACATTAAGGTTCATAATACATTACTATGAACAATTAAGTTAAAAATTATGAATAATTCATAAACAATTTGTAGTTGGTATAAGACAGTATGATCTAGGATAATGCTCTGTCTAAGAATTATGGTTTTTAATGAGGCTTTGTCCCAACCAATTATCCTGGGAGCACTCTTAGTGATTGCCTATTATGTTACTGTGTAATTGCTTTTAGGCATTAAATAGAGCCTAAAATATAGTAAATATAAATGTCTAGTGAACCATATAATTTTAAAATATTTAAAGAGTAGCCACAGCATCTTTAATTATATAAAATTATATATTAAGTAGATTAGGATCACATAATGGACATTAATTGTAATTAATTATATGAATATAATGATTTTACCCCACAGGGATTTTATTGTGTTTATATAATTAATTAGGATAATATATTAAAATTAGTTTTTCTTAATTTACCCACAGGAGTTAAGAAGAATTAATTTAATAGTTTTATCATAAAGTTTAAAGATAGAAAAACATCAAACTGTAATCATAATATACATTATGAATTTAGTAAAAATAGTTTGATAAAATTTATCATAAAGTATAAAGAATCTTATTGAATTAAAAATTTAGCCCACATGTAATTTTTAATGAAATTAGATTCAATTTCAGCGTGTTTTTACATTGGTAAAACATACAATTTAGAAAATTAGACCTCAAATCTTGACATAAGCTTTTGGACTTTATGCAGTTACTCAACCCACTAGTTTCTCTGATATCTGTTGTGACATACCCGAACTTAGGGGAGATAACTATAAGGTATGGAAGAAGAGGATTCTTCTCCATCTAGGGTGGATGGACATAGATTATGCTATTATGAAGGATGAACCACCGGTAATCGTCGATAACAGCACTCCAGCTGCTGTCACGCTATATGAGCGATGGGAGCGATCCAATAGGTTCAATGTGATGTTTATCAAGACTAAGATAACTGCTGGTATACATGGTTCTGTCGACCAGCATGAGAAAGTCTGTGATTTGTTGAAAGCCATTGATGATCAATTCGTCACTTTAGAAAAGGCATTAGCAAGCACCCTGATAATGAGATTATCATCCCTCAGACTCACCAGCGTAAAAGGTGTGCGCGAGCACATAATGCAAATGCGTGACATTGCAGCTCAACTTAAGAAACTCGAGGTTGATATGTCGGAGTCCTTCCTGGTGCACTACATTCTGAACACCCTTCCAACTCAGTACAGGCCTTTCAAAATCTCGTACAACACACATAAAGACAAATGATCAATCAATAAATTAATGACCATGTGTGTTCAAGAAGAAGAAAGGCTTGTGATAGAACTGGGTGAGAGTGCAATGTTGGCTACTACCCGTGGGAAGGACATATTAGAACCAACCTCGTTTGTTTGTTATGAATCTAATATGGTTAATGTTAATATTAACACCTGGTGGATTGATTCTGGATTTACAATCCATATTGCAAACTCCTTGCAGGATATGCAAAACCTAAAGAAGCCAGTGGTAAGTGAGCAAAACATCTTATCAGGCAACAAGATGGGCTCACATGTGGAGGCGATTGGAACTTGCATTTTAACTTTAAGTAATAGCTTTATTTTAAAATTGGAAAAGACCTTTTATGTACCAAGTTTCTCACGAAACTTGATTTCTGTTTCCAGACTTATAACATTTGGATATTCCTTTAATTTTCAAGGCACATCTTTCAGTTTATTTTATAAAACTAATTGTATTGGGAATGGTATTTTGTCTGATGGTCTTTATCGTCTTTATTTACAAAATGATGCCACTTATAGTTCAATGCATGTTCACACTGGCGTTAAAAGGTGTAATATTAACGATGACTCATCTATGTTATGGCACCGGAGATTAGGACATATCTCCATAGAAAGAATTAAGAGATTAGTGAATGAAGGGGTACTTAGTACTCTAGATTATACTGATTTTGAGACTTGTGTGAACTACATTAAGGGAAAACAGACCAACAAGTTCAAGAAATGTGCTAATAGGAGTTCGGACATATTAGATATAATTCATACTGATATATGTTGTCCATATATGGACGCACATGGTCAGAAATATTTCGTCACTTTTATCGATGATTACTCACGATATATGTATATCTATTTGCTTCATACTAAGAATGAAGCATTGGATGCCTTCAAAGTCTTTAAGGCTGAAGTTGAGAACCAATACGGAAAGCAAATACAAATTGTGAGATCCGATAGAGGTGGAGAATATTATGGTAGATACACAGAAAGTGGACAAGCACCTGGTCTTTTTGCCAAGTTTCTTCAAGAACATGGGATTATTGCCCAATACCCTATGCCTGGTTCCCCAGACTAGAATGGTGTTGCAGAAAGAAGAAACCGAACATTGATGGACATGGTGCGGAGTATGCATAGCAACTCCAACCTTCCTACATCCTTGTGGACTGAAGCACTAAAGACGGCTTAGTATATATTAAACCGAGTTTCAACCAAGGCTGTTCCTAAGACACTATTTGAATTATGGAAAGGTTGGAAACCGAGTTTGCGACATATGTGCATTTGGGGATGTCCGTCTGAGGTGAGGATTTATAACCCACAAGAGAAGAAACTGGATCCGAGGACCATTAGTGGGTATTTCGTTGGATATACCGAAAGGTCTAAGGGTTACAGGTTTTATTGTCCAACTCATACTACTAGGATTGTGGAATCAAGAAACGCTAAGTTTCTAGATAATGACATGATCAGTGGGAGGGATCGGTTCAGGAACTTAGTTCTTGCACATGATCATATAGAACCTGCACATGATTATACAAAATCTCAACCTTCATCAAATGATAGATTGGTTATAGTTCATAATACGCCTCAAGTATAAGCTCGTGTTGACCAATCAATCATTGAGGTTCCACAAGCTGCTGACAACATTCTAATAGATCAAGTAGTTCAGGAAATACCACAAGTTTATGAACAACCAGTTGAACCACAAGCTCCCCTGGGAGATATTGGTACAACATTAAGAAAATCTACTAGAGTCAGGAGATCAGCAATTCCTAGTGATTACATTGTGTATCTATAAGAATCTGACTATAATTTTGGAGCCGAAAATGATCCTGAAACCTTTTCACAGGCCATAAGTTGCTAAGGGATTTACTCAAAAAAAAGGAATTGATTACACGGAGACTTTCTCTCCTGTATCTAAGAAAGATTCTCTTCGTATTATTTTGGCATTAGTTGCTCATTTTGACCTTGAGCTGCAACAAATGGATGTGAAAATCGCATTTCTTAATGGAGATCTAGAGGATAAGGTTTATATGAAATAACCTGAAGGTTTCTCCTCTAATGATGGTGAGCATTTGGTTTGCAAGCTTAGGAAATCCATATACGGTTTAAAACAAGCCTCCCGTCAATGGTATTTTAAATTCCATGAAGTAATTTCTTCATTCGGTTTTGTTGAAAACCCCATGGATCAATGTATATACCAAAAGGTCAGTGGGAGTAAAATTTGTTTTCTTGTTTTATATGTGGATGATATTTTACTTGCAACCAATAATAATGGCTTGTTGTATGAGGTGAAACAATTTCTCTCTAAAAATTTTGATATGAAAGATATGGGTGAGGCATCTTATATCATTGGCATTAAGATCCATAGAGATAGACCTTGAGGTGTTTTAGGTCTGTCACAAGAAACCTATATCAACAAATTTTTAGAGAGATTTCGGATGATAGATTGTTCACTAAGTGTAGCTCCCATTGTGAAGGGTGATAGGTTCAATTTGAACCAATGCCCGAAGAACGATTTTGAGAGGGAATCCATGAAGAACATTCCATATGCTTCTGTAGTCGGAAGCCTTATGTATGCTCAGGTCTGCACTAGACCTGACATTGCATTTGTTGTATGGATGTTAGGGCGATATCAGAGTAACCCATGTATAGACCACTGGAGAGCTGCAAAGAAAGTAATGAGGTATCTTCAAGGCCTGACATTGAATTAAAGACTACAAGCTTATATATAGACAGACAGACAATCTAGATGTGATTGGCTACTCTGATTCATACTTTGCTGGTTGTGTTGATTCACGTAAATCAACATCAAGGTACATTTTTCTAATGGCCGGTGGAGCTGTTTCTTGGAGAAGTGTCAAGCAGATATTGATTGCTACTTCTACTATGGAAGCCGAGTTCATCTCCTATTTTGAGGCCACTTCACATGGTGTATGGCTTAGGAGTTTCATTTCTGGGCTTAGAGTCACGGATTCTATATCTAGGCCATTGAGAATTTTCTGCGACAATTCAGCTGCTGTCTTTATGGCTAAAAACAATAAAAGTGAAAGTCGAAGTAAACACATCGACATTAAGTATTTAGCCATAAGAGAACGTGTAAAAGAAAAGAAAGTGGTTATTGAACACATTAGCACTGAATTGATGATCGTTGATCCTTTGACTAAAGGCATGCCACCTTTGAAATTCAAGGGTCATGTAGAGAAAATGGGACTTGGTTTCACTTTGTAAGTGTATACATACAGTTTATTAATGAAACTCCTACATATTTTGATGTTTTCTCATATTCATGTGCACCTTAATTTCTTTGAGAAAATTCATATGTGTAGGACCAAGAATAAACATAGGGTTAATTCAATAAGAAATGTTACCACATGAAGAATAATACTTGAGGAACTAAATGCATCGTAATACATGGAAGGTAATACTCACTCTTAGAAGACTTATCGTCATGATTCATGTATTTACTTCTTAAAATATATCAATAGGATTAAGTTAGGTTAAACATATGGATCAAGTTGGAGAATGTAATAAATTCAAGCATTAATTGTGACAATTAATAAGTGGAGGTAGATGTAATAAATTCAAGCATTAGTTGTGGCAATTAAGTGGAGGTAGATGTGCTCCACTAAGCATTAATTGTGGCCAAATTAATTCAATTATTCTTAGTGTATTTCTCTTATAAATATGATAACCATAGAGCATATTAAGAGTTAGCAAGTTAGAGTGTTAGAGAAAAAACACAAGGTGTATGCTTAATGAATGTTGGTTCATATTCTCAATGGTTGTATTGAGAGTATAAGGTATATGTAACCAACCTATATATGGTCCATGTTTAACCCTTTGGTTATCCATAGATTGTGATAACAAGCGTATGGAATACGGATGGACGTTCTTGATGGAAGAACATGTATAAATAAAGGTTTGGTCCCTAGACTCGGTTCTTCTCATTTTCTTTCATACACCATCAAATTGAAGAGAGTTCTGAGAGTCTAGAAGAACCAATACCGAGAGAAATAACGGATTGTGTAAGTGAAAAGCTTCAATGGTTGGAGGTATGTTTACGGTCTTTATAATTCAGCATTTAATCTATATGCTATTTAAGTTGTTTAGCATGTTTAGATTATATTTAAATTCTAACAGCGAGAACATTCATACAAAACACATATACGGTGGTTTCATTGCATACGCTTTGGATTAATTTTGATGGAGATTTGTGAGCTTTCGGCAATGATTGTGAAGGAGAAATCTTAATGGCAAAGAAAAGTGGTGTTGCAAATAACAAGAAATTACTATTTGGAAGAGGAGAAGCCATATTGTTTCAAGAAGATCTGTTGTTAAACACCACCAATTCTTTGTGTTACTTTTGGCGACAACAACAAATCTTGTGAGAAGACGAACAACATTTTTTGGGTTATTGCCATTTTCTTTTTCTTTTTTTTGTTTTTAAGCTATTATTTTTAGCAATCACAATAGAATTATTGTAGAGTTGAGAACACACCAGAAACAGATTTGATTTAAAAATGTTATTTGTTTTAACCACAAATTCTGGCATTTGGTTCGGTTTCGGTTAATGAACACACTATTTATTTCAGTCGAATTAACCGAAATAATGTTTAGAGATGTAGGCCAAATGTTACTTGTGATGCTTGCCAGGCACAACACATGATCTATATTGTTACCATGTGATGCTTGTCTATAGTAGCATAGAGCATTCATTATCGTTGTTTATTTTTTGGGAAAAAAAAAAAGAATATCTTTGATCTAGATTGTTAGATTGGTTTTGTTGTAAATTCTCGGGGATTGCTTGTTTGGTGTAAATTTTCAAGAATTTTGTTTTTTTTTATTCGAACATATCATTATCTAACATATCATATACCATACAGCAAAGGAGAACTGTATGGTATATGGTATGTCGTATATGGTGCTTATTGAGTGATTGGAAGCTGACAGCAATCTAATTGATGATCAGCTTGCTAATCAATGGAACCAAAATGCTTTCTTGGTAAGAATCAATGGGGGACTAAAAACAGATAAAGGTGAAGATGATAAAGCTAGTTTTTTTAGGGTTATTGTTCCGAAATAGAAATGACCCGAACCAAACTTTTGATTAAGACAGCGTTTACTAACGGAAGGGGCAATTTCAGAATGTTAAGTGTGGTCTGCATATGATCTTTATTGTCATTGTAACAAATTTTTACTCCAACCAGAGAAAACAATTCTGAAAATCAGGGGAAATTTTGTCCACGTTACTTCACACAAAGAATAAAGCCAGTACTAGAAAATCTAGGTAGCAGATTGTCTAACAATATAAACCGAGGGGAAGAATAAAGGTAGGAGAGACGGAAAAAAGACTTATCCCCTTGTCATCTCCAACAATTACATGCACACTGCACACATCTTTTCGCCACTGCTTTCCGAAGGAAAATAGAAAGATTAAGAATTCCCATTATAAAAAAGAAGGTAAAAACAAGCTTTATGATGAAAAGGGAAGTAAATTTGACTCCCATTTGGTGATTGCAAATTTCAAATCAATGGTAATTTCCATTTTGACATCAGAAGGAAGAAAAATTAAAAGAAACATCAAGAAATTGCACATCACCCTGTAATAGAATATTATCAACTACAGAAACTACCACCTCATTGGTGTGCATCCTTAGAAGTTATGTAGCTTCTGCTCTTAGTGACTGTGGAGTTGGCGAGGACATTTGGTGCGATTTCCCAGCTCCCACTTCTCCTTCCCCAACTTGAGTGTCGAGTGTCTGATCGAATGGTGGGAGTTCGATGATCAAAACTGTTGAAAAGGGAAGATTCAGGCATAATATTACCGAATATTATGAGTTTTATTAGCTGTATTCTTATTTCTGTAAATAGCTCTTTAGTCAACTCTATAATTAATTAGGACAGCTAGCAATTTTAGTTAGTTTCCTTATTTTGTACTTGTATTCTCTTATATAAAGAAAATATGTGTAAACCATTTAAGAGAAAATAATACAGAGAAAAATTATTCCATTTTCTGTCTTTCGTTCAAATTCGCATGGTATCAGAGCCACTCTAAAGCCCTAGAATTTTTTTTCTGCTCAATCCAGTCATGTCTGACATCTCTTCTGAGTCAACTCCACCCCTCACAAATCCTGCAACCCACCCTATAATTCAAAACTCCATTACTTATTCTCACTCTGTCCAAATCACTACAATTCGTCTTAATGGGAACAACTTCTTACGATGGTCCCAATCAGCTCGGATGTACATCAGAGGATGGGGAAAATTTGGGTATTTAACAGGAGAAAAGAAAGAACCAGCCCCGGAGGATCTAGTATATGTGACTTGGGATGCAGAAAATTCAATGGTAATGACTTGGCTCATGAATTCGATGGATGAGGACTTTAGTTCCAATTATATGTGCTATTCTACGGCCAAAGAACTCTAGGACAACGTTAATCAAATGTATTCTGATTTGGGAAATCAATCTCAATTTAATGAATTGACTCTGAAACTTGGCGAGATTCGACAAGGCGAAGACTCGGTCACCAAGTATTTCAATTCATTGAAGCGGTTGTGGTAGGACTTGGATTTATTTAATGATTATGAATGGAAATCCACTGAAGATGCTAGTTATTACAAACGAACTGTGGAGGCTCATCGCATTTACGAATTACTTGCCGGATTAAACGTGGAGTTTGATGAAGTTAGGTGAAGTGTTTGCTGAAGTTCGAAGAGAAGAAAGTCGCAGACACGTAATGTTGGGGAAGAAGATCACCAGTAGGGCCATTGAAGGTTCTGCTCTTGTTACCGAATCTACTACTAATAAGGGAGCCAATTTTCAGCACAAAACTGAAGAGAAACCTCGGGTCTGGTGCGATTATTGTAACAAACCACACCATACTCGAGATACTTGCTGGAAAATTCATGGAAAACCAGCAAATTGGAAAAGCAGCAAGCCTGGTGACAAAAATAAACGTGTGATTCCCACTGCCAATGAAGCTGAGTCAAGTCCCCTCAGCAAGGAGCAAATGAATCATCTTCTGAAACTACTAAAATCTAATTCCTCATCTGGTATTCCTAGTGTCTTTCTTGTACAAACAGGTGGTGCTTTTAATGCCCATTCTTGTTCAAATTTCGCTCCATGGATAATCGATTTTGGAGCCTCTGATCAGATGACCAGCCTTTCAAATCTTTTTAGCACTTATTCACCATGTTCTGGCCTTGAAAAAATTAGAATTGCAGATGGAAGTTTTTCACCTATTGACTGGAAAGGTTTGATTAAATTATCTAAGAATATAGATCTTAAATTTGTTCTTCATGTTCCTAAACTAGCTTGTAACATTTTGTCTATGAATAAACTAGCCAAAGAATCTAATTGTCGTGTTGTTTTCTATGATGCTTACTGTGAATTTCAGGACCGAAACTCGGGGAAGAAGATTGGTAGTGCTAAGATGGAAGGTAGGCTTTACTACTTTAATGATGATTTCTCCGATAATAAAAAGGCTCAGAGCCTTAGCAGTGTTAGTTCTAATTCTGTTTATGAACAAATAATGCTTTGGCATTTAAGACTAGGACACCCTAGCTTCTCATATCTTCAACATTTTTTTCTTACTTTATTTAAGGGTTTGGATTGTTTATCATTTTACTGTGAAATTTGTTGCTTATCAAAGAGTCATCGTAATACTTATTTACCAAAACCTTATGCTTCTTCAAAACCTTTTTATTTAATACATAGTAATGTTTGGGGACCTTCAAGAATTACTACTATCTCTAGAAAAAAATGGTTTGTTATCTTTATAGATGATAATACCTGTTTATGTTGAGTTTATTTGATGAATGAAAAATCTGAGGTTGAAATTTTTTTTAAGGATTTTTACACAATGGTTGAAACACAATTTCAAACAAAAATTAGCATTCTTCACATTGATAACGGAACCAAGTAATTTAAAAGACTTTTGGGAAATTTTTTAAAAGAAAAAGGTATATATCATCAATCAACTTATGTGGATACCTCTCAATAGAATGAGATTGCTGAAAGAAAAAATAGGCGTTTGCTTGAAGTAGCTCGTGCTATAATGTTTTCAATGAATGTTCCAAAATATTTTTGGGGGGAAGCGGTTTTGGCATCATCTTTCTTGATTAACAGAATACCTACAAGGGTTCTAAAATTCAGCACACCATTAGAATGTTTCAAAAAATGCTTTCTCTTATCAAGAATATACTCGGATTTGCCTCTAAAAGTGTTTGGTTGCACTCTGTTTGTTCATATACCTAATAATACTCGGTCTAAACTTGATCCTCGAGCTGAAAAATGTGTTTTCATTAGGTATGCAGCTAATAAAAAGGGATATAAATATTATAATCCCCAAACAAGAAAAATTTATGTGAGTATAGATGACTCGTTCTTTGAAAATAAACCCTACTTTCATAAAAAAAAAAAAAAAAAAATTGTTTTTAGGGGGAGAATGAGGTGAAGGAAGAAATTTTTTGGGATTTATTCCCTACTCCTTTACCAAATGTGATTTTGACTACTACACCACATTTATCTCTTCCCACTACCATTCTAGAAACTCAAAATCAAGAACAATCTGAACTTGAGGAACAAAGTGATAAAATCAATGAAAACAATGAAGGGAGTCTTAGTCACATAGTGCTAAGCATTACTGTATCTAAACCATGGGGAGAATCACTACAACTGTTGTGAGTTTTAAATTACTCGCAAGCGCATGAATTGTTTACAATATAGTGTGTGCAAGTGCGAGGTCGAATCCACAGGAAATTGCATTGTGAAAATATAATTTTATCTAAACTAACCCTATTTTAACCTAGTTCCGAATTTTGTATTATATTGTGGAAAGAAATATAAACTTAAACTAAATTGGTTTAAAACAAATGATAAAAAGACTAAGGTTTCTGAATCTACCCTACCGAAGTTAAGCATATATCTCAATGTTCTAACAATAGCCTATCAAAACATTCTATGAATCCAACTTAAAACAAAAAGCAACGAATATCCCGATTAAACCAAAAGCATCCAATGTATCCGCTTTTAACAAATCACAAAGGAAATCCAATTTAATCGATAACGATTCTATGTATCCATCAGATGTAAAATAAGGAATATCCAACAGAATAATTTAAACACAATCAATCATAAGATTCTACTCAAATAATTGACAGAACATTTATACTAAAAACATCAGAATTGTATAAAGAAAATTGAAACTAATATACCAAACAACGGCGAGGCTTCATCTTCAACCTTAGTTAAAGATTCTAGCCACTCATAGTTATGAAACTACAGTTCATAATAAAAGTGCTAAACATTTAAACTAAACAAAACAAAATGAAAAGAAATATTTACTATACAAGGGAGAAATTCCACTCGCTGATGGGCGGCGTTTCCCCTCGTGGTAGCAAAGCCTTCGGGATCCACCAGAATGCTAGCAGACGTCCACCGATTAACACCAAAGTGGCCCAAGAATTGTACACTGAATGATGAGGCAAGATGGTGTTTATATAGGGGGAGTCTCGGAGCACTGTAGGTTTCAGATTCGATGTGGGATACTGGCCCGAGTGCGCTCGATCGCAGAATGGTGCGATCGATCGCATGTCTTGTGCGCACGATCACATGTCTGTTACGATTGATCACAAACGCACTGAATTGCAAATATTTCGATGTGGGATGTTGACCTTGTGCTCGTTCGTAGGCAAGGTGCGCTCGAGCGCAGGTGCACTCGATCACATATCTCATGTGATCGATCGCACTATGCATCCTCTTTGCTCTTGAAGCTTGATATCTCCAGAAATGCTTCATTTTCTCCATAAACCTATAAAAATACACAAAACACAAGAAAGACATAAAATAAAGTGAAATAATACAAATTAAGAACCTAAAAAATATAAATTAAAGGGCTTAAATATGCAATATTTAAGACTCATCAAATACCCCCAAACTTATATTTTGCTAGTCCCTTAGCAAAACAAAATAAAAACTAGATGAAAAACAAAGAACATAAAGATAAGTTCATCACTCATGTTATCCAAAAATTTAAGGAGCACACACCACCATGATATTTAGTCATGAGCAAGCTTAAAGAGATAAACCTATCTTCACAATGAATAGAAATGTTAAAATCTAATTACTTACAAAAGACAAGTTAAGGCATCACAAGTCTGACACTGTGTAAAGTGAATTAGCATATAAAAATGAAGCTTCCAAATAACTCCAATGTGTAAGGTCTCCATGTCTCAAGATTCACCAAATTTCTCATCAGAATGAACGAAAATGGCATAGTTTTATTTTTTATTTTTTTATTATTATTTTATATATATATATATATATAAGGCTCTGCTATGTTTAGTTCCCTTAAGCTTTCTAATTGACCCATGTAGCGAGTGTTGAGTCAATGACTCCCAAACCAAATGGTTTTAGGGCATTAGGTGTAAAGACACTCCTAAGGACTTACTAACTCAAGTCAAAAATGCTACGAAACTAAACTGAACTTAATGCTACCAAACAAAATTTTCACCTTTTGACGTGAACACTCACTGCTTACTGAGGCAAGAGGTCCAGTTACTCAGCGAAAAATTTCACAATGATCATTATGAATAAAATTACCACCTTTTGACGTGAACACTCACTGCTTACTGAGGTAAGAGGTCAAGTTACTCAGTGGAAAGTTTATTGATGATGATCATTAGTAGTATTATTATATATATATATATATATATACATATATTTTTTTATGCTTTTCTATGCCCAAGTGTTTATCCAACAAGTCATCCAGTTTTAGTTAAGACAAGGAAACGTACACATTAAAATCACATGTCATACCTCACACAATTTGTGCTAATGTGCTCGTGTTAGATTAGATCAAACATGTGAATTCTCAAATGCCGAAAGTAAGTAACTAAATTTCAAAACTTTATCACCAGATCATGTGTTCAAAATTTTAAGCTCACCTATGACATCACATCACAGAAAATGTTCAGATCAACCAAAATTTCAAAATTTATCTTTACAACAAAAAGACAACAAATTAGGACAAAGTGTGTGATGTGTCTTCTATACCCCCAAACTTAAATTACATATTGACCCCAATATGTGAATAATATGGAAAGAGCTGATCTAGGATATTGAGAACTATCTGGACTAGTATGGCTCGTAGCATACCCCCAAACTTGAACTGCAGTACGCATTGTCCCTGAAAAATAAAAACTGGAAAACAAAAAATACTGGAAACAAACATTAATCATAAAAATTAAGAAATATACAGAAAAGATAAGTTGTGGGGTGCCTCCTATGAGCGCTAAGTTTAAAGTTTTCAGCTAGACTCCCCTTAGTAGACGACACTCAATCAGAGTAACTAGGATCCTCCAATAATATCATCTCTATGTCCGGACTCCTCAACTCCAAGAATGGTTTTAGCCTTTGTCCATTTACCTTAAAAGTGTTACCATTCTTGGGATCCTTAATCTCGATGGCCCCATGAGGAAAAATTGACCGAATAATAAATGGGCTTGTCCAACGAGATTTGAGGTTGCCTGGAAAAAGATGCAAGCGTGAATTGTAAAGAAGAACTTTTTGACCCAGCTCAAAAGCTCGTCTCAAAATGTTTTGGTCATGAGTCTTCTTCATTTGTGCTTTGTATGATCGGGCAAACTCATATGCATCATTCCGCAGTTCTTCCAATTCATTGGGTTGGAGTTTTCGTTGTGAGCCAGCCTTGGAAAGATTGAAATTCAGTTGCTTGATAGCCCAATACGCACGATGCTCTAATTCGACCGGAAGGTGACATGCCTTTCCGTACACAATACGATAGGGAGACATGCCAATTGACGTCTTGAAGGCTGTCTGATATACCCACAGTGCATCAGTCAATCGCAGAGACCAATCTTTTCTACTAGGGTTCACAGTTTTTCTCTAAAATGTGTTTGATCTCGCGATTAGAAATTTTCACTTGTCCACTCGTCTGTGGGTAATATGGGGTGGCAACCTTGTGTGTGATGAAATACTTCTTCATTAACTGCTCAAAAATTCGGTTGCAAAAGTGCTTACCTCCATCACTTATGATTGTTCGAGGCGTACCAAATCGAGCAAAAATAGTGTCCTTCAAAAACTGGACCACAACTCTGTGGTCATTGGTCTTACACGCAATACCTCCACCCACTTAGACAGATAATCCATAGCAACTAGAATGTACAAGTTACCAAAGGAGTTTGGGAATGGTCCCATAAAATCAATGCCGCACACGTCAAAAATCTCAACAATCAGAATAGGATTGAGGGGCATCATATTCCTCCTAGAAAGACTCCCTAGCTTTTGGTAACACTCACAAAATACACAGCAGGTGTGAGAGTCTCGAAACATGGTAGGCCAATAAAATCCACACTGCAAAATCTTTGTAGCGGTCTTTTTAGCACTGAAATGGCCTCCACAAGCATGATCATGACAAAAGGCGATGATGTTAGATTGGTCATGCTCAGGAATACACCTTCTGATGATCTGATCGAGACAATACTTAAACAGATAAGGATCATCCCAGAAAAAATGTTTTACCATGGCTAAAAACTTTGATTTATCTTGTTGCCCCCAATGCAAAGGCATGTGTCCGGTGACAAGATAGTTTACTATATCAGCAAACCATGGAGCGGGATTTTGAGCAATGAGCATTAACTACTCATCAGGAAAGGTCTCAGAAATGGGAGTGGTGACCTCAGTGAAATTCACAATCAATCTAGATAAATGGTCCGCCACCACATTTTCTGAACCTTTCTTATCCCGAATCTCAATGTCGAACTCTTGAAGTAGCAAGATCCATCGGATAAGACGAGATTTAGCATCTTTTTTTGAGAAAAGATACTTCAATGCTGCATGGTCAGGGTAGATAATGACTTTAGATCCTAACAAGTAGGATCTGAACTTATCTAATGCAAAAATGACTGCAAACAACTCCTTCTCAGTGGTAGAGTAATTGAGTTGTGCGTCGTTTAGAGTTCGACTTGCATAGTAGATAACATGGGGAAGTTTATCAACACGCTGCCCCAAAACAACTCCAACAGCATAGTCTGATGGGTCACACATAATCTCAAAGGGCATACCCCAGTTGGGTGGCTGAATAATGGGTGTGGACGTCAGAATCTTCTTCAGATCCCCAAATGCTTTCTTATAGTCCTCATCAAATATAAATGGGGCATTCTTTTGTAATAACTGGCACAAGAGCCTGGCGATTTTGCTGAAATTCTGGATAAATCGCCTGTAAAAACCTGCATAGCCCAGAAAAGATCGAACCTCCTTCACTGTATGTGGGGGTGGAAGTTTGGAAATCAGGTCCACCTTCACTTTGTCAACCTCAATCCCCTGATAAGATACGACATGCCCCAGTACAATGCCTTGCTTAACCATAAAATGGCACTTCTCCCAATTAAGCACTAGGTTCTTCTCCTTGCACCGCACTAAAACCAAAGCGAGACGGTGCAGGCACTCTTCAAAGGTTAAACCGAAGACGGAGAAGTCGTCCATGAAAATCTCTAAGAACCGCTCTACCATGTCAGAGAATATACTGACCATGCATCGCTGAAAAGTGGCAGGTGCATTGCATAACTCAAAGGGCATGCGACGGTAGGCGAATGTCCCAAAAAGACAGGTAAACGTCGTATTCTCCTGATCTTCGGGGTCCACGGGGACCTGGTTATATCCAGAATAACCATCCAAAAAACAATAATACTCGTGCCCAGCCAAACGCTCCACCATCTGATCAATAAATAGTAGTGAAAAGTGATCATTCCCTGTGGCAACGTTCAGCTTACGGTAGTCTATACACACTCTCCACCCTGACTGAACACGAGTTGGCACCAACTCATCATCCTTATTCTTTACTACCGTCAATTCCGCTCGCTTGGGCACGACATGAATCGGGCTCACCCACTTGCTATCAAAGATAGGATAAATGATCCCTACATCTAACAGCTTAATTATTTTTGCCCTCACAATCTCTTGCATAGCTGGGTTGAGCCTTCATTATGGCTCCTTCGATGGCTTGGCATTCTCCTCCAAATGTATCTTGTGCATCACCATCGAGGGGCTGATTCCCCTGATATCCTCAATGGTCCACCCGATAGCTTCCTTGTGCTCTTTTAAGACATCTAATAATTTCTCTTCTTGAGCTTCACCTAAATTTGAAGCTATAATCACAGGCAAACTATCGGCTGAACCTAGGAACTTATACTTAAGATTATCTGGTAAAGGCTTAAGTTCCTTCTTGGGGGTTTCAGGTTCGGTGGTCTCCTCTCTCTCATTGCTTTCTTGAGGATCAGACTCAAAATTTGCATTCACTTCCTCGAGTAGCTTATCTAAGCCCAAGTCCTCTCCAAAGTGAGCAAACCACGCCTACAGGGGATTCTCAATGCTTGATAAGTCCATAATCTCCTCAAGAATCTCCTCTATCAAGCATACATTTCTCACTTCATCATACTCCAGTGGTTGCCTAGTGATATCAAGGATGCTTAACTCCACTGTCATATTTTCGAAGGAGATCTTCATCACCCCTGTCCTACAATTGATTAGGGCATTAGCCGTGGCTAAGAATGGTCACCGTAGAATTACTGGTATTTGAATCCCTACATTCTGGATCGGCTCTGCGTCAAGCACAATAAAATCCACTGGGAAATAGAATTTATCCACTTTTATCAAGACGTCCTCAACTATTCCCCGTGGTCTTTTCATGGACCTGTCAGCCAATTGAAGCATCGTGGATGTGGGCTTCAATTCTCTTAACCCCAACTGCAAATAGACTGAGTAGGGTAGAAGATTCACACTCGCCCCTAGATCCAAAAGAGCCCTCTCAATATGGCTGACTCCTATCGTGCAAGAGATGGTAGGACACCCCGGGTCCTTATACTTGATGGGGAACTTACACTGAAGGATTAAGCTGACCTACTCGATCAAAAATGCCTTCTTTGGGACATTCGTCCTCCTCTTGATAGTGACCAAGTCCTTTAAAAACTTGGCATATGATGGCACTTGATGGATGACATCCAAAAATGGGATATTGATTTGGACTTGTTTGAATACCTCCAGAATTTCCTCATACTTCCCTCCTTTCTTGGGTGCCTATAGTCTGTCGGGGTAAGGCTCTCTAGGTACAAACGACCTAGGAATGTCTTTTTCAGTAGGTGTGGCTGTAGATGGCTCAGTATCTCTCTTCTCCTTGTTGCCACTCCCTTGCCCTTGCTGCATAGCAGGGCTCTCTTCTACTCAATTGTCCACTTGTCTCCCAGACCTCAGTGTGATAATCGACTGTACTTGTTCCTCCCCGTGCGTAGGAGTTGATGAACTCCCAACCATAAATTGTCCTTTCGGGTTGGGCACGGGCTGACTGGGGAACTTCCCCTTCTCTCTCTCACCCAAGTGACTTACAATTTGCCCTATTTGACTCTCCAGTTTGGAAATTGCTTGGGTGTTTACCATTGTTGCACTCCTTATGTCGCTTATGGATTGGCTATTCATTTTCATGTATTCCTTAATGGTGTCCTCTAGTGACTATGAAACTAGCGCTGGTGTTTGAGTGGGAGCTTGATAAGTAGGTAATGGTGCTGGATGGGCAGAACGACCATGACCAGGGATTTTTTGGGCAAATCCGGGAGGATATTGATTTCGAGCATTATGAGGGGCTCCTCCTTGATTCATTGGTTGGTTCTGCTTCCATGAAAAATTTGGGTGGTTCCGCCACTCTGGATTATACGTCTTGGAGTACGATCCATTTGACTGCCTTCAATAGTCATTAAAAGCATTTACTTGTTCCATAAGATACTCGGCACAAGCTGGCATTGATGGGCAGTTCTGTGCTAGATGCATGGGACTAGCACAGATGAAACAGTTTTCAACATTGAATGTGTTGGCAGCATTGATGGATTGGCTCACAGTGAGAGCGTCAATCTTCTTAGTGAGGGCATCTAACTTTATCCTCAATTCAGCGGCCTCCCTGACCTCATAGATGCCTCCCCTCTTAGGAGAACGAATGGACTTATCTCGACAGCTTGAAAAATCCCACTGCTGCGAGTTGTCGGACAACTTATCTAACGCTATATATGCTTCATCTCCTGTCAGACTCAAGAATGTCCCCCATTCATAGACTCGATCATGCTACGGTTGGGTGAGTCAACCCTTGGTAGAAGAACTGAACGAGTCTCCATTTCTCATATCCATGTGGAGGGCATCTGATCAGTAGCTCTTTGAAGCGCTCCCAACTCTCAGAAAATTTTTCATCCTCATCCTGAGTGAAAGAGCTAATCTCCTTTCGGCACTCATACACTCTAGACATTGGGAAAAACTTATGATAAAATTTGCTAAGCAGGTTTTCCCAAGATGTAATAGACCCGGGCGTGTTGGAATCCAACCACGCCCTAGCTCTATCATGAAGAGAAAAAGGGAAGAGTCGAAGATGGACTGACTCCTCAGAGAAGTTCTGAAATTTAAATGTGGCACAAATGTCTTTGAACTTCTTCACATGACTATAAGGGTTTTCAAGATCCAAGCCATGGAATGAGGGTAAGAGTTGGATGACATGGGGTTTCAAGTCGAAATGGGTGGCATTGGTAGGTGGCAACACTATGCAAGAAGATGAATTGGTCGCAACGGGTGAGAACAAATCCCTAAGGGATGTAGTGGAATCCACGTTCCAAGCTCTAGGTTGCTCTACATGTTCAAGATGATTTGCATTCCTAAAATTTTCTCCCATTTCAACTGGTGCTCTCTTCTGCCTCCTAAGAGTTCTTTCTAAGTCGGGATCTAAATGTGTCAAATCTAAATTCAAGGATCTCCGACCAAGTATAAACCGCACAAAAAGCACTAAAATAACCTACTAGCAGAAATTTGTAAAAAGTTTTTTTTTTATAAAAAAAAATTGATAACTAACTAGTAGAAAAATAAAATTAATTCGGACAAAAAAAATTCACAAACAAAACAACTCCCCAGCAACGGTACCAAAAACTTATTGTGAGTTTTAAATTACTCGCAAGCGCACGAATCGTTTGCAATATAGTGTGTGCAAGTGCGAGGTCGAATCTACAGGGAATTGCGTTGTGAAAATATAATTTTATCTAAACTAACCCTATTTTAACCTAGTTCCGAATTTTGTATTATATTGTGGAAAGAAATATAAACTTAAACCAAATTGGTTTAAAACAAATGATAAAAAGACTAAGGTTTCTGAATCCACCCCGCCGAAGTTAAGCATATATCTCAATGTTCTAACAATAGCCTATCAAAACATTCTATGAATCCAACTTAAAAAAAAAACAATGAATATTCCGATTAAACCAAAAGCATCCAATGTATCCACTTTTAACAAATCACAAAGGAAATCCAATTTAATCGAAAACGATTCTATGTATCCATCAGATGAAAAACAAGGAATATCCAACAGAATAATTCAAACACAATCAATCATAAGATTCTACTCAAATAATTGACAGAACATTTATACTAAAAACATCAGAATTGTATAAACAAAACTAAAACTAATATGTCAAACAACGGCGAGGCTTCATCTTCAACTTTAGTTAAAGATTCTAGCCATTCAAAGTTATGAAACTACAGTTCATAATAAAAGTGCTAAACATTTAAACTAAACAAAACAAAATGAAAAAAAAACATTTACTATACAAGGAAGAAATTTCACTCGCTGATGGGCGGCGCTTCCCCTCGTGGTAGCAAAGCCTTCGGGATCCACCAGAATGCTAGCAGACGTCCACCGGTTAACACCAAAGTGACTCAGGAATTGTACACTGAATGATGAGGCCAGATGGTGTTTATATAGGGGGAGTCTCGAAGCACTGTAGGTTTCAAATTCGATGTGGGATACTGGCCCGAGTGCACTCGATCGCAGAATAGTGCGATCGATCGCATGTGTGCTCGATCGCATGTCTTGTGCGCACAATGTCATGTGCGCTCGATCGCATGTCTGTTACGATCGATTGTAGACGCACTGAACTGCAAATATTTCGATGTGAGATGTTGACCTTGCGCTCGTTCGTAGGCAAGTGTGCTCAAGTGCAGGTGCGCTCGATCGCATATCTCGTGTGATCGATCGCACTATACATCCTCTTTTCTCTTGAAGCTTGATATCTCCAGAAATGCTTCATTTTCTCCACAAACCTATAAAAACACACAAAACACAAGAAAGACATAAAATAAAGTGAAATAATACAAATTAAGAACCTAACAAATATAAATTAAAGGGTTTAAATATGAAATATTTAAGACTCATCAACAACAAAATCCTAAGCTTATGGTTTATACTCAGAAAAGGATTCATAAAAGGAGTCAAAGTCAGTCTATTCCTCTTAGAAGGGATCAATCTCAACCTTCGGGAACCGGACCTCCAAATATCACAGGTAAGTCTTTCCCTAACTCATATTCAGTTCTTGTTATCACTCCTAGCAAAGAACCATCAGATCTTGATTTTCCAATAGCCATTAGGAAAGGAATCCGAACTTGCAAAAAAAATCCTAAATATCCCATTATCGAATATCTTTCCTATGCAAAACTTTCTCATACCCATAGGGCATTTACTTCCAAAATATCACACTTGTTTGTTCCGAGAAACATTCAGGAAGCTCTAGATGATCCAAATTGGAAATTAGCAGTGAGAGAAAAGATGAATTCTCTTAGACGAAGTGGTACTTGGGAGATAGTTAATTTACCTAAAGAGAAGAAAACAGTTGGCTGCAAGTGGGTCTACAGTGAAGTGTAAAGCTGATAGTAGTATAGAGAGATACAAGGCTAGACTAGTTGCAAAAGGGTTTAGTCAAACATATGGAATCGATTATCCGAAAACTTTTGCCCCTGTAGCCAAGATAAACTCAATCAGAATCTTGTTATTTTTGGCTGTGAATTTCAACTGGCCCTTACACAAGTTAGATGTTAAAAATGATTTTTTAAATGAAAATCTTCAGGAAGAGGTCTTTATGAGCCTACCACCCGGGTTTGAGGGAGAGTTAGGACCAAACAAAGTTTGTAAACTAAAGAAGTCGTTATATGGTCTCAAACAATCCCCTAGAGCCTGCTTTGAGAGATTTAGGAAAGCTGTAAAGAGTTGTGGCTACTGTCAAAGCCAAGCTGACCATACTATGTTTTACAAACATAGTAAAGAAGGCAAAATTGCAATCTTAATTGTCTATGTGGATGATATAGTCTTGACAAGTTATGACAATTTGAGAGATTAAAAAAGAGACTTGCAGTTGACTTTGAGATCAAGGATTTGGGTGCTTTGAAATACTTTCTTGGGATGGAGTTTGCTAGATCCAAAGAAGGTATATTTGTGAATTAACGTAAATATGTTCTCGATCTACTTGAAGAAACAGGTCTACTAGGATGTAGACCAGTCAAGACACCGATTGAACCCAACCTTAAGCTGCAGCCTTCTAAAACTGAAGAAGAAGTTGTGAAGAGAAAGCAGTATCAAAGGCTTGTTGGGAGACTAATCTACTTGTCACATACACGTCCAGATATCGCATTCGCAGTTAGTATGGTTAGCCAGTTCATGCATTCACCAGGACAAGAACACTTTGATGTAGTTTATAGAATTCTCATATACCTGAAGGGAACTCCAGGGAAAGGTTTAATGTTCAAGAACCGTGGGCATTTGCAAGTTGAAGCCTATACTGATGCAGATTGTGCTGGGAGTGCCATTGATAGACGATCAACTTCTGGCTATTGCACGTTTGTTGGAGGCAACCTTGTTACTTGGCGAAGTAAAAAGCAGAATGTGGTGGCAAGAAGTAGTGCAGAGGCTGAGTTTAGATCAGTTTCTAATGGGATTTGTGAAGAGTTGTGGATAAATAGACTGTTAGAAGAACTGAAGATCTCTAGCACGTTACCTATGAAGTTATACTGTGACAATAAAACTGCTATTTCAATAGCTCATAATCCAGTACTTCATGATAGAACAAAGCATGTGGAGGTTGACAAACATTTCATCAAGGAAAAGATCGAAAACGGTGTGATCTGCATGCCATACATTCCTACTACCGAACAAATTGTAGACGTGTTCACAAAGGGACTTCCTACAAGACAGTTCGATAAAATCATTGGTAAGCTGGCTATGGAAGATATCTTTAAACCAGCTTGAGGGGGAGTGTTGAAAAAGGAAGATTTGGTCATAATATTACCGAATATTATGAGTTTTATTAGCTGTATTCTTATTTCTGTAAATAGATCTTTAGTCAACTCTGTAATTAATTAGGACAGCTAGCCATTTTAGTTAGTTTCCTTATTTTATACTTGTATTCTCTTATAAAAAAAATTTTGTGTAAACCATTTAAGAAAAAATAATACAGAGAAAATTATTCCATTTTCTGTCTTTCGTTCAAATTCACAAAAACGCATACAACTAATTGTCAACCTACACAGTACTCTATTCAACTACTCTCCTATATCATTATCTTTTTTTTTCCTGTTGATATTAAAGAGATCTGAACCACAGACCTGGGTTAAAATGTGGAATGCAAAAGCTCCACAAAAACGTACAATAATGAGATTGAAAACTCAATTCTCACAATCCCCAAACATAAGCCGAGGCTAATCCTTCCAATTTCTAATTTTACTGTAACTAGTTAGAAACCATGTGCTATGCATGTCAGTCCATTTAAATAGATTATTATGAAAATCTTAACAGGACTTCAAGAATTGAGGGATAAAAAACTAAATGAAAGATTTTAGCATTTGAATTTAAGAATGTGGTTATTTTCTCACACAATAAGTTAAAAAATTTAAAGACTTATCAAATAATAGATCAAAAATTTTAAAGCTAAATGATATTAGACAAAATCTTTTCTATTATAGGTAGATATTCTATATATATGGCACCAAGGGGGTGCAACTAAGGGTGGCAATTTTGGACACGACATGTAAACCCGACACGACACGACACAAAATAAAGCGTGTTAGTGTTAAGTATAATCGGGTTCGTGTCGATATGATTATGACACGAAAAAATCGTGTCATGTCGCGTAGCAAGTTGACTCGCCAACCCGAAATGACACGATTAAATTCGTGGGTTTAATGAGTCGTGTTGACACGATTATGTTAGACTGTCTAACATGTTAGTCGTGTCGCGTCTAACACGACCCGTTTATTAAACGGGTTAAGTGTGTCGTGTTGTGTTACCCGTTTAATAAACAGGTCATGTAAGTGTTGGGTTTTCTTGACATGATTAATAATCGTGTCGTGTTCGTGTCAACCTATTTAGTATTATACCCAATTTCGACACGATGTAAACATGACCCATCAACCCGAATTGCCACCCCTATCTACTACTGTGATGTTAGTTTTTGCAAATAATACCGGGTACCATTTGAAACTAATTTAATGTAACGGTATCATTTAAAATAATTAAGGTATCTTTTGATAAGCAAATTAATAAGATAGTATTATCATTTTGTTAGTATTTCGTAATGTTTTTATAATAATTAGTATTGTCACAGTTATCATTAACCAGTTTAAGATTTAAATATGTTAAAAACGAGTTTTATTTAATATTTTTTATTTGATCATGCACTTTAACGTTGAGTTTTTATTTTCTTTTATGTGGTTAAATTCTTGTATGAAATTGATTTTGAATCTAATAAATAATGAATTATTATAATATAATATTTTCTCTTATATAATATATTTAAATTAATTTGCAATTGAAATGCACAAAAGATTAACCCAGCAATCCAAACCAATTTGAATAAGTTAAGTTTGGTTGAAGTTTGATGGGTTCATGGATTAGAGTGGATTGAAATTTTTTTGACTCGATATGATTAAGTTGAGTCGAATTTTTAAGCCAATCCAATCAAAAATGACCCATGCTCACTCTTCCTAATCGACATACCCTTTTACCACAAAGAGTTTTTAAAACTTAAAAGTATAATGTGTCTATGAATTAAATGAGATGTTAATGTACTTATTGATTTCTCTAATGAAAAGGCGCAAAGAGGGATAAGATTAACCAACAATCACCCTATCAAATTTAATTTTTGGTTAAAGCATACCCTAATTCACATAAATTTATCAAAAGATAAATGCATTAAAGATCATTGAACTTTTGTTAATATGCACTAAGATCCATTTATTATGAATTTTGCCACTAACTTTTTTAAAAAAAATTTAATTATTGCAATGTTAATCCATCAAGCATTGTTCGCGAATAAAATTATATTAAAAACTTAACAATATAAGAAATTTGATCATGATTCTTTCTACATATTCAAAGATAATTGTGATGTACATTAAAAAAATATAAAAATTATTTTAATACTAAAAAAATTTCTTTGTTACTTATTACTATTAAAAATGAAAAAAAATAACATAAAAATAACATGTGAGTAAAAAATTGTCATAAAAATATTGAATGGTCTCTAAATGGTTTATAGAGTTTATTGAAAGGATTCTTTTTTAGTATTAAGCTATTATTGCATAATATTTGAGTACAATCAATTCATAATAGCTTTTTTTTTGTCAGAAAAAAGAACAATTCATAATAGTTAAATGTTTTTTTTTTCACTTTGAGATAGTGTATTAAACTATCGCAAAATTTTAAAAAATGAATATTGTATTAAAGAAAATGACAATATTATAATTAATTAAAAGTTTGAAAAAAAAAATTGTCAAATTTATAATTTAAGATCTATTTGATAGGCATCAATATTTTAACAAAAATAAAGGAAAATGAGTGCAACATCATAACCCTCGGTCCTTACCACTATAAAGTGTTTTATTTCCTCAACCAGTCTCCTCCGTCAACCTAACAGAGACAACCGTTATGAGTACAATCAGTGCATAATCGTTGAAGGTTTTTTATTTGTAGAAAAGAGAAAGAGTAGAGTGATGAAATTGCTGTGCTAACGCAGGTCCATCACATCACATTGTGTGCTGCTATGAGCGGCACTTTCCACACAAGATTTTTTACTCTCTTTTTCTTTCAATTTTTTTACCTCTATATCTTATCCTCTGTTTGGTTGCTGTGAAAACTTAGGAGGAGAAAAGGAAACCGTATTTTGCGTAGTGTGTGAAACGTTAGGGTATGTTTGGTTTTGGAAGATATAAAAGTGAGGAATTTGGAAAGGAGAACTTGAATAGGATTGCTTCCGTCAACCTAACAGAGACAACCATTCCGAGTACAATCAGTGAGTAATAGTTAAAGGGTTTTTATTTTATTTTTCTGTACTATATTCGATTAATTTTCTTCAAAAATAGAAAAGAAAAAGAGTAGAGTGATGAAATTGCTGTGCTAAAGCAGCACCAATTGTGTGGTGCTATGAAGGACACTTTCCACACGAGATTTCTGACTCTCTTTTTCTTTCAATTTTTTCCCTCTAAGTCTTATCCTCTGTTTGGTTGCTGACAAAACAGAGAAGGAGAAAAGGAAACCGTATTTTGCGTATTGTGTGAAACGTTAAGATCTATTTGGTTCTGGGAGATATAAATTGAAAAGGATTGCTTATTCCATTCCTTTCACTGGTTCTTTTTGAGATCCAAGTAGTCATTAATTATTTTGGTAAAGTCGTTCCCTTTTAGATATCTTTATATTGGATCTTCGGATGTTATTCAAAAGAGTTTGCGCTTAGATCCTATTGTATTTGCATCTGTAAAAGATATATTATTCACTATTCAGTGTATTTTTGTGGTTGATGACATAATATTTTTGCAGCATTTAATTAGCTCTTCTCACTTTTGTTGTTGAAATGTTGTGTCCCAAACCCAATGGAGCCATGCGTTTTTGTCCGCTATTGTGGTAAGAGATTAGAATAAATGTCATGGTTAGGGCACATGCTAGGCATTCTTTTGGCAAAACGGTAGTATGATTGCTGAATGATTTTCAATATTTTCTTTTTGTGCATTGCTATGAGAACATGTCTGAGATGGGGTGTCTCTACGATTTATGTCACAACATGTGTATGTCTTTGTATTATAGGGTCTCTTTGTCAAAATTTCAATGCATATATGTGGAGCGTATAAATTGGTTATCCAATAAGCTTGTCTTCGATTCATGGGTCAAGCCCAGTTCATTTGGATGATTTTGAAGCTCTCTAAAGTGGTTGCCTGTTTTGTTCATTGTTCCTTCTTTAATTGCGTAATTGTTCCACACTCAATTATTTGATGTTTAAAATTATTTTTAAAAAATAAGTTGTTTAGTGTTAGTGTATTTTTTTTAAAGCTTTAAATAAGTTGTGGAAGTGTTTGATTAAAAAACATCGAAATCAATTTAAAATTGTTAAAATGATCAAATTATAATTAAAGTAATAGTGTTTTAAATTATGGGTAAATAGAGATTTTTGAAAAAAAAAACTATAGAGAAAGATATTTATCAAAATTAAATTACATTACAATCTGGTTTAATTTGAGAAGTTGAAAAAAATGAGGAAAAATCAAGCCCAAGTTTGGGGAGGGTTTTCAAAAACCCTTTTCAGTGCTTAAACAGTGAAAATGCTGTTCAAACACTGAGGTGATTGTTTAGCCAGCAGTGTTCAAAACCAGTGTTTGAACAGAGTGTTGTAAAAATGGCTGTTCAAACACTGATTTTTTAACACTATTAAACAGTGTTTTCGGGCTGAATTCAGTGTTCAGTTTTCACTCTCACTTTTCCAATTCACAGACATCTTCTCTCTTTCTCTTGACCTCACATTCTCCTTCACAGAGCTCTCCCTCTCTCTACAACGCCTTCATCTTCTCTCTCCCTATTTCCTTTCTTTTCACTTTCTAACCGGGTCTCTCTCCTTTCTTCTTCAACAAATCGAGACGGTGACGAGCTCGAAGAAACCCAGAAGAGATGAGAGAAATTTTCCTCTCATTTTCCAACTTCTCAAACAGCCTTACCTCAGTTAAAATCCCAGAAAAAAGATACTCATATCTCCGAATTGGCCAAACTGCGTTCCTCTAATGGCTTCTCTTTTAAATCCGAGGAGTTACTCTCTCGCGCTTCTCTCTTCAAGCAACACGCTCTTCAGTTTCCCTCTTCTGGGTATTTTCTACTTTATGTTCTTTTCTCTTTCTTTTCTTGCTATGAAAATGCTAGAAAATTAAAGAAATCTTGTTTCTTCGATGCATAGTTAAATTTTCTTGGGTTTTGAATTAAAGTAAGAAACGCTGTTTAGCCACTGAAACCAACTTTCTTTAATCAAGAAACGCTAGGCAATGGAGAGAAGTGAGGAAGAGAAAACAGGAGCACAACTGGAGCGAGGAGGATCTGGTGGCAGCAGGAGACACAGAAGCAGCCATCTCTTTTCTCGCAAGGCGCTCTTCAGTTTCCCTATTATGGTATTTCCTACTTTATGTTCTTTTCTCTTTTTTCTTTCTTTTCTTGCTGAGAAAATGCTAGAAAATTAAATAAATCTTGTTTCTTCACTGGATAGTTAATTTTCTTGGGTTTTGAATTAAAGTAATGCAGAGATTGTAAATAAGGGCTCAAAGAAGGATCAAATTTTTTCACAATCCCTCTTCTGGGTATTTTCTTTCTACTTTCTGGGTGATTTGTCATGTATGCCTGCATTTGCACATTTGCATGTGCATGTTCAATTGTTATTGATTTATACCAATTTTAGTAAATTGGATCACTAAGCTTTGCATCAAATTTCACAATTTTGGGAGTTGTACGAGTTACTCAGTTTAAATAGGGGTCAGTGTTTAAAGGGTTTTATGCAGTTATATGTTAGTATGTATGAGTTTTATCTCTGTCTTTGTTTGACTAGTAATTTTAGTCCTTGCTTGACAATGGAAAGTTTCTGCTCTTGTGTGCAAATGGTTGGTTCTAGTCAAATCATCTCAGTTGAATCGTGCTCATCTTGTTATGATGAATTTAATTTGCTTGGTTCTAGTCAAATTATCAGTTTTCAACTGTGCAAGAATCTTTTAGTTTGTTTGGAAAAAAATAGTGCAGATTGGGAGTTTATAATTTATATGTGGCTGCATTTTTTAGTATAGCTACTCTGTTGAATAGGACCCATCAAGTGGTATGGGTTCAAACAATTTTGTGACTGATGATGCTGACGTGGTGAGATTTCAGAGATAAATGTATTTGACTGAATTGGGATCGTTAGAATTAGGCTAACATGGAAATATACTTTCAACCACTGCCATTGTGTAAACCATTGATGTTCTTTGTGGCAGTGAAAGCCTTCCTTTCTGCTCCGATTTTGTGGTTTTTAGCTGGCTTTAGTAGGCAATAGCTGAATCTTTTTGTATGCCCGTCTGATTTTCACTGTTATTTCTGTCGTGCATTGAAAATCTAATGTTGTTATTTCAACTGTGAAGCCAACAAATGGACATACACAATTTCAATTATCTATTTCCTCTTTATTTGATCAGATTTGAATGTTGACTTTAATATCTGTTTGAGCTGTTCAAGTAACCATTTTGAAATGTTAAGAAATTGGGTGATTTTGGTTGAGAAAACTTCTTTTGGTTCAGTATCCCTTTTGATTGAGAAGGCACTGAGAAAACTTTCAGCTGGAAAAGAAAAAATACTTGGAATAATTGATCTCCGAGGATTTGGTACTGAGAATGCAGATCTTAAATTCTTAACCTTTCTGGTAATTTTAATTTAGCTGCTTATTTTTAACTGAATAGTTGGAAGATGTGTTATTGTTTTCTTACTCTTTTTATCTTACTTCTGTGGCTGGCATTACACAATTACAAAATTACCTGGGTTAGTTAAAGTTCTCTGTTTCTTTCTTTAAATGAAAGCATCAATTTATGCTGATGTGTTTCATTTCCACTGGTTCAGTTGTTTTGATCATTATGAAAATTGAACACCATGGTATATATGCATTTGTTTTTCAATTGTTTGCATGTTTCCTCAATTCTTAATAAACTATACCATTGCGGCCAGGCATGGGATATTGCTGCTACTTCCGCTAGCAGTCAATTTAGTTAAAGTGACATTGTTTAGGTTTGCCAATGTTACAAATCTATAGAATTAAATGCCTTTTGTAGTATTTCCAGATTGCTTTGAAGTTTATTTGACATAAACCATGAATGCTACTCATTTATTGCTGCTATTGATAAATACTTGGATCATTTTATATTTGCATAGCAGAAGTTTACTTACTTTTCATATTGTTCTATCACCTGAAATCAAATTTGATCAATTTAATTACCCTTGGAGACATGACTGCTGTAGCCCACTTGCCTTAGCATTGTACTACGGACATTTGGAGTTAATTTACCTTTCTTTTTTTTCTTTTTTTTTCCAGTTTGATGTATTATACTATTATTATCCGAAGCGGTTGGGTGAAGTCCTCTTTGTGGATGCTCCATTTGTATTTAAGCCAATTTGGCAGCTAGCCAAGCCATTGGTAAAATCATATGCTTCTCTGGTATGTCTATGCTACCAATTAATTTGTTATTTCAAAGTAGGCATATGTATCTTTTGTACAATTAAGTTTGAAAGTTCTCTTGTTTCAGAAGGCACTTATATTTCAAATTCCTTACTTGCACAATTATTTAAACAACTCATCATTTATCATAATAGTTTGGCCGATATGCTGCTGTTGTTTTAGAATCCATGAAAATGGATTGTTAACTGAATAGGTGATAACATGTGTAGGTGAACTTATAGGGCACTTAAAAAAATTCAGTCATTGATGCTTCCTGGTACCTATTTCTCACATGCAAGCAGTGAATTCTTCTTGTGTGTTTGGAAAAATGCTAGATGCTTCCTCATCTTCCTATGTTCTTCTGGTGACATTCTTTGCCTCTTTCAAGGAAAACCTTCTCACGTACTCTAGTTGCTAATAACTTCCTTCTTTCCTCCATGGTTAAAGGTCCCATTCATCTTTCTGTTGTGTGCATTATGTGCTTGCTCCAGAAATAATGATTTTGAGACTCGTGAAAAGGGTTAATGATAAGGCCATGCATGTTCGTCTTTTCTAGATTTGGAAGCATCAATTACCAATCTCTCTTCTTCTCAAGTTCTGTTTGTTTTTATCTTTTCATCTTTCTCTACTCATCATCTCAGTTATCCTCATTCAGTTGACATATTTCTTTTAGCATTTATACCTTTTGATGTAATCTCTATTAGCTGTTTGTTTCTTTGAGACTGCAGGAATAACATATGCCTCTTGTTGTTTTCTCATTGCAGCTTGCAATTTCCAGCCCAAGCCGAGAGGTTCTGCTGACCTTAGCAAGATTTGGTGTGGTAGAACTGATTGGCAAAGAGTGGTACTTTGTAAGAATGCATGATGTTGTCCAAGTTTGTCTTCAGCATGTGCAGAGCTTAAATGAAACTCCTAAAGCGTCAGATTCGTCACTTGATCATAAACCATGTTTCATCCAGATATTATTGAATAAGAGAGAGGAGGATTCATCGACTGCTGACTTGGAGTCTTGCAATAAAGTGCCGTCGGGTTCCAAGTATCTTGACCCTCATTTGGAGCTGTTACTTTCTTGGAAGTCTTGAAACATGCATGCTTCTTATGCATATTTTTTTTATCAATACCGATTTTTGCAAGGCAATTCATTTTGTACATTGTTAGACCATTCAAGCAAAAATAAGGTCTGATTGTTTGTTGTAACTAGGTTCCTTTGTTGTAAATTGTAATGGAATTAAGTACAGGGCTTGGATTTCTTTTGTGTGATGTGTTATATCCCTCAGTTTGTAATGCTTCTCCCCTGTTTAATCAGTCCTCTTGTGAAGACACATTTATAAACAATTTTGTTCCCTTCTCTGATCACTCATAGTGATCATAGAGGTTATAAATAAGCAATTGTTTATTGTAGCATTATTTCGTTTCATTATTCCTTTTTTTTCAATTTGAATCCTTTTGCTTCTGAAATTACAGTTTAGTGTGAAGAAGCAGTTTGTTTTTCCTAAGTTTGCCGCATAACTAGTAAATAGCCTAATAGGTCTTGCAAACTGACTGTTCTCATTACTCTTAAGGCAACATTTTTTGAAAGGTTATGAAGATAACATTCTGAATCTGGCGAAAAGCTTTCTTCAAAATGAGATGGTTTTATTTTTAAGAATTTATTTAACAAATAAACATAGGGGAAGAGTGTCTGAGATGGGGTGTCTCTACAATTTATGTCACAACATGTGTATGTCTTTGTATTACAGGGTCTCTTTGTCAAAATTTCATTGCATATATGTGGAGCCTATAAATTGGTTATCCAATAAGCTTGTCTTCGAT
>JALCZK010000212.1:87500-90000 GCA_023935145.1 Bretschneidera sinensis | reverse complement strand
ACTGTGCGCACACTGCACGCACACTGCGCGCACACTGCGTGCACAGTCCGCACATAGCACGCACACTGCACGCACACTGCGCGCACAGCCCGCACACAGCAAGCACACTGTGCGCACGCAGCGCGCACATTGCACGCACACTGCGCGCACAGCCCGCACACTATGCGCGCACTGCACGCACACTGCGCGCACACTGCGCGCACAGCCCGCACACACCACGCACACTGTGCGCACATTGCACGCACAATGCGCGCACACCATTCGCACATCCCCCACACAGCTCGCACACAGCAAGCACACTGTGCGCACGCAGCGCGCACATTGCACGCACACTGCGCGCACAGCCCGCACACTATGCGCACACTGCACGCACACTGCGCGCACACTGCGCGCACACTGCGCGCACACTGCGCGCACAGCCCGCACACAGCACGCACACTGCACGCACACTGCGTGCACAGTCCGCACATAGCACGCACACTGCGCGCACAGCCCGCACACAGCAAGCACACTGTGCGCACGCAGCGCGCACATTGCACGCACACTGCGCGCACAGCCCGCACACTATGCGCACACTGCACGCACACTGCGCGCACACTGCGCGCACAGCCCGCACACTGCACGCACACTGCGCGCACAGCCCGCACACAGCACGCACACTGTGCGCACACTGCACGCACACTGCACGCACACTGCGCGCACAGCCCGCACACAGCAAGCACACTGTGCGCACGCAGCGCGCACATTGCACGCACACTGCGCGCACAGCCCGCACACTATGCGCACACTGCACGCACACTGCGCGCACACTGCGCGCGCACAGCCCGCACACAGCACGCACACTGTGCGCACATTGCACGCACACTGCGCGCACACCATTCGCACATCCCCCACACCGCGCGCACACAGCATGCACACTGTGCGCACCGCGCGCACTCTGTGCGCACACTGCGCGCAACCTGAGGTTTTTTTGCGGGCACACTGGGCACAGCCGGCGCAATCTTGGCACAAACTGTGCGCACAGCCCGCACAAGTGTGCGTAGAAACCTAAAAAATAAAAAAACAATGAACTTCCAGACCTTAATATGCTCTCAAAAAATTCATAATGGAAGATTCGGTTTTTCTTGAATTGTTTACAAAATTTCATGTCAAAATTCCAAATATTTAATTTTTTATGATTTATTGAATTTTTAATATTCAAAAAATAAAAAATAATAGTTCTGATGCTCAAATATTTTTTATAATTTTTCTCATGGAAGATTACATTTTTCGTATCCTATGTACAAAAAATCGTGACAAAATACTTTGAATTGGATTTTTTAGGCCTAGGGTGATGGCTCAGACATTGTGATGTTTCCTCCTGCCAGACCCCTAAATTAGTTAAGACTCTTTAGGGGGGGGCTGTCAGACCACTTTTGGCTGGCACCTGGCTTGGCCGCGCGAGCACACTCCCTGCTGTCGTGGCCTACCATTGCTTGGGCAAGCATGGTAGTGGACTCGGACTGAACTGGCTTGCCCGGTCAATGGTGGTGGCAGCAAGCACCACCGCCCCACGGTGGCTGCCGTGGTGGTTGTCGGAAATGACCCACAACATGAGCGAAAAAATATGGGCAATCGCGTGCGCCAAAGACCTTATAGGATGCCTACGATGTGTCCCTCCCGCAAACGGAATTGATTTGCCGGGTTAATGGTGGTGGCAGGCCGCACCACCACCCCACGGTGGTTGTCGCGGTGGTCACCAGATGGCAGCCAAAAAAATTGTAGCAAAAAATGTGGGCAATCGTGTGTGCCAAATTGATAACAATGTGCGGCCGATGACTGTATAGGAGGCCTACGTGGGGCTGATCTTCATGCTTGGGAGTGAGTCAATGGTTTCTTTAGAGATGGCACATGTTAGGCACCAGTGTGCTGAAAGGTGCTATTGCGTGAGGGACTTTTGGAACAACCTCTGTATGTTGTGTTGCCCTTCCCCCCCCCCCCCCGTCCCTCCCACGAATATAGTTAGGACAGAGCTCCATGCTTGGGGGCGTCGAAGCAACTCATGTGCGCACGACGGGCTAGCTCGTAATAGTACAGGAGGAGTGGAGGCAAACCCGGGCATGGTGTGATGCCCTTAGTATAGTTGAGCCAACGCAATTAGGACTGAGCCCCATGCTCGGGGGCGTCGAAGCTACTCATGTGCGCACGACGGGCTAGCCCGTAATAGTACAGGAGGAGTGGAGGCAAGCCCGGGCATGGTGTGATGCCCTTTGTGCGCTGGTGATGATGCTTGTTGTGGGCCGGACTTCATGCTTGGGAGTGAGCCAAAGGTTTCTTTAGCGGTGGCACATGTGAGGCACTCTTGTGCTGTCTGGTGCTGTCGTGCGAGAGACTTTTGGAACAACCTTTGTATGCTGCGAGGCCCTTGTCCCTTGTCCCTCCCTCGGACACGGTTAGGACAGAGCCCCATGCTTGGGGGCGCCGAAGCGACTCATGTGCGCACGACGGGCTAGCCCGTAAT
>JALCZK010000212.1:75000-77500 GCA_023935145.1 Bretschneidera sinensis | reverse complement strand
CGCACACAGCACGCACACTGTGCGCACCCAGCGCGCACATTGCACGCACACTGCGCGCACAGCCCGCACACTATGCGCACACTGCACGCACACTGCGCGCACAGCCCGCACACAGCACGCACACTGTGCGCACATTGCACGCACACTGCGCGCACACCATTCGCACATCCCCCACACAGCCCGCACACAGCAAGCACACTGTGCGCACGCAGCGCGCACATTGCACGCACACTGCGCGCACAGCCCGCACACTATGCGCACATTGCACGCACACTGAGCGCACACTGCGCGCACAGCCCGCACACAGCACGAACACTGCGCGCACAGCCCGCACACAGCAAGCACACTGTGCGCACGCAGCGCGCACATTGCACGCACACTGCGCGCACAGCCCGCACACTATGCGCACACTGCACGCACCCTGCGCGCACACTGCGCGCACAGCCCGCCCACAGCACGCACACTGCACGCACACTGCGTGCACAGCCCGCACACAGCACGCACACTGTGCGCACACTGCACGCACACTGCGCGCACACTGCGTGCACAGTCCGCACATAGCACGCACACTGCACGCACACTGCGCGCACAGCCCGCACACAGCAAGCACACTGTGCGCACGCAGCGCGCACATTGCACGCACACTGCGCGCACAGCCCGCACACTATGCGCGCACTGCACGCACACTGCGCGCACACTGCGCGCACAGCCCGCACACAGCACGCACACTGTGCGCACATTGCACGCACAATGCGCGCACACCATTCGCACATCCCCCACACAGCTCGCACACAGCAAGCACACTGTGCGCACGCAGCGCGCACATTGCACGCACACTGCGCGCACAGCCCGCACACTATGCGCACACTGCACGCACACTGCGCGCACACTGCGCGCACACTGCGCGCACACTGCGCGCACAGCCCGCACACAGCACGCACACTGCACGCACACTGCGTGCACAGTCCGCACATAGCACGCACACTGCGCGCACAGCCCGCACACAGCAAGCACACTGTGCGCACGCAGCGCGCACATTGCACGCACACTGCGCGCACAGCCCGCACACTATGCGCACACTGCACGCACACTGCGCGCACACTGCGCGCACACTGCGCGCACAGCCCGCACACTGCACGCACACTGCGCGCACAGCCCGCACACAGCACGCACCCTGTGCGCACACTGCACGCACACTGCACGCACACTGCGCGCACAGCCCGCACACAGCAAGCACACTGTGCGCACGCAGCGCGCACATTGCACGCACACTGCGCGCACAGCCCGCACACTATGCGCACACTGCACGCACACTGCGCGCACACTGCGCGCGCACAGCCCGCACACAGCACGCACACTGTGCGCACATTGCACGCACACTGCGCGCACACCATTCGCACATCCCCCACACCGCGCGCACACAGCATGCACACTGTGCGCACCGCGCGCACTCTGTGCGCACACTGCGCGCAACCTGAGGTTTTTTTGCGGGCACACTGGGCACAGCCGGCGCAATCTTGGCACAAACTGTGCGCACAGCCCGCACAAGTGTGCGTAGAAACCTAAAAAATAAAAAAACAATGAACTTCCAGACCTTAATATGCTCTCAAAAAATTCATAATGGAAGATTCGGTTTTTCTTGAATTGTTTACAAAATTTCATGTCAAAATTCCAAATATTTAATTTTTTATGATTTATTGAATTTTTAATATTCAAAAAATAAAAAATAATAGTTCTGATGCTCAAATATTTTTTATAATTTTTCTCATGGAAGATTACATTTTTCGTATCCTATGTACAAAAAATCGTGACAAAATACTTTGAATTGGATTTTTTAGGCCTAGGGTGATGGCTCAGACATTGTGATGTTTCCTCCTGCCAGACCCCTAAATTAGTTAAGACTCTTTAGGGGGGGGCTGTCAGACCACTTTTGGCTGGCACCTGGCTTGGCCGCGCGAGCACACTCCCTGCTGTCGTGGCCTACCATTGCTTGGGCAAGCATGGTAGTGGACTCGGACTGAACTGGCTTGCCCGGTCAATGGTGGTGGCAGCAAGCACCACCGCCCCACGGTGGCTGCCGTGGTGGTTGTCGGAAATGACCCACAACATGAGCGAAAAAATATGGGCAATTGCGTGCGCCAAAGACCTTATAGGATGCCTACGATGTGTCCCTCCCGCAAACGGAATTGATTTGCCGGGTTAATGGTGGTGGCAGGCCGCACCACCACCCCACGGTGGTTGTCGCGGTGGTCACCAGATGGCAGCCAAAAAAATTGTAGCAAAAAATGTGGGCAATCGTGTGTGCCAAATTGATAACAATGTGCGGCCGATGACTGTATAGGAGGCCTACGTGGGGCTGATCTTCATGCTTGGGAGTGAGTCAATGGTTTCTTTAGAGATGGCACATGTTAGGCACCAGTGTGCTGAAAGGTGCTATTGCGTGAGGGACTTTTGGAACAACCTCTGTATGTTGTGTTGCCCTTCCCCCCCCCCCCCCGTC
>JALCZK010000212.1:60000-65000 GCA_023935145.1 Bretschneidera sinensis | reverse complement strand
CACACTGCACGCACACAGCACGCTCACTGCGCGCACATTGCCCGCACACTTCTCGCACAGCACGCACACTGTGCGCACACTGCACGCACACTGCGCGCACACTGTGCGCACACTGCACGCACACTGTACGCACAGCCCGCACATAGCACGCACACAGCCCGCACACAGCACGCACACTGTGCGCGCACAGCCCGCACACAGCAAGCACATTGTGCGCACACAGGGCGCACATTGCACGCACACTGTGCTCACAGCACAGACACAGCACGCACATTGCACGCACACTGCACGCACAGCCCTCACACAGCGCGCACACTGCGCGCACACTGCGCGCACAGCCCGCACACAGCACGCACACTGCACGCACACTGCGCGCACAGCCCGCGCACAGCGCGCACATTGCACGCACACTGCGCGCACATTGCCCGCACATTGCGCGCACACTGCGCGGACAGCCCGCACACAGCTCGCACACTGTGCGCACACTGCACGCACACGGCGCGCACACTGCGCGCACATCCCGCACATAGCACGCACACTGCACGCACACTGCACACACACTGCGCGGACAGCCCGCACACAGCAAGCACACTGTGCGCACATTGCACGCACACTGCGCGCACATTGCCCGCACATTGCGCGCACACTGCGTACACATTGCCCGCACATTGCGCGCACACAGCGCGCACAGCCCGCACACAGTACGCACACTGCCCGCACACTGCACGCACACTGTGCGCACACTGCACGCACACTGCGCGCACACGGCGTGCAAAGTCCGCACATAGCACGCACACTGCGCGCACAGCCCGCACACAGCAAGCACACTATGCGCACACTGCACGCACACTGCGCGCACACTGCGCGCACAGCCCGCACACAGCACGCACACTGCACGCACACTGCGCGCACAGCCCGCACACAGCACGCACACTGTGCGCACCCAGCGCGCACATTGCACGCACACTGCGCGCACAGCCCGCACACTATGCGCACACTGCACGCACACTGCGCGCACAGCCCGCACACAGCACGCACACTGTGCGCACATTGCACGCACACTGCGCGCACACCATTCGCACATCCCCCACACAGCCCGCACACAGCAAGCACACTGTGCGCACGCAGCGCGCACATTGCACGCACACTGCGCGCACAGCCCGCACACTATGCGCACATTGCACGCACACTGAGCGCACACTGCGCGCACAGCCCGCACACAGCACGAACACTGCGCGCACAGCCCGCACACAGCAAGCACACTGTGCGCACGCAGCGCGCACATTGCACGCACACTGCGCGCACAGCCCGCACACTATGCGCACACTGCACGCACCCTGCGCGCACACTGCGCGCACAGCCCGCCCACAGCACGCACACTGCACGCACACTGCGTGCACAGCCCGCACACAGCACGCACACTGTGCGCACACTGCACGCACACTGCGCGCACACTGCGTGCACAGTCCGCACATAGCACGCACACTGCACGCACACTGCGCGCACAGCCCGCACACAGCAAGCACACTGTGCGCACGCAGCGCGCACATTGCACGCACACTGCGCGCACAGCCCGCACACTATGCGCGCACTGCACGCACACTGCGCGCACACTGCGCGCACAGCCCGCACACAGCACGCACACTGTGCGCACATTGCACGCACAATGCGCGCACACCATTCGCACATCCCCCACACAGCTCGCACACAGCAAGCACACTGTGCGCACGCAGCGCGCACATTGCACGCACACTGCGCGCACAGCCCGCACACTATGCGCACACTGCACGCACACTGCGCGCACACTGCGCGCACACTGCGCGCACAGCCCGCACACAGCACGCACACTGCACGCACACTGCGTGCACAGTCCGCACATAGCACGCACACTGCGCGCACAGCCCGCACACAGCAAGCACACTGTGCGCACGCAGCGCGCACATTGCACGCACACTGCGCGCACAGCCCGCACACTATGCGCACACTGCACGCACACTGCGCGCACACTGCGCGCACACTGCGCGCACACTGCGCGCACACTGCGCGCACAGCCCGCACACTGCACGCACACTGCGCGCACAGCCCGCACACAGCACGCACCCTGTGCGCACACTGCACGCACACTGCACGCACACTGCGCGCACAGCCCGCACACAGCAAGCACACTGTGCGCACGCAGCGCGCACATTGCACGCACACTGCGCGCACAGCCCGCACACTATGCGCACACTGCACGCACACTGCGCGCACACTGCGCGCGCACAGCCCGCACACAGCACGCACACTGTGCGCACATTGCACGCACACTGCGCGCACACCATTCGCACATCCCCCACACCGCGCGCACACAGCATGCACACTGTGCGCACCGCGCGCACTCTGTGCGCACACTGCGCGCAACCTGAGGTTTTTTTGCGGGCACACTGGGCACAGCCGGCGCAATCTTGGCACAAACTGTGCGCACAGCCCGCACAAGTGTGCGTAGAAACCTAAAAAATAAAAAAACAATGAACTTCCAGACCTTAATATGCTCTCAAAAAATTCATAATGGAAGATTCGGTTTTTCTTGAATTGTTTACAAAATTTCATGTCAAAATTCCAAATATTTAATTTTTTATGATTTATTGAATTTTTAATATTCAAAAAATAAAAAATAATAGTTCTGATGCTCAAATATTTTTTATAATTTTTCTCATGGAAGATTACATTTTTCGTATCCTATGTACAAAAAATCGTGACAAAATACTTTGAATTGGATTTTTTAGGCCTAGGGTGATGGCTCAGACATTGTGATGTTTCCTCCTGCCAGACCCCTAAATTAGTTAAGACTCTTTAGGGGGGGGCTGTCAGACCACTTTTGGCTGGCACCTGGCTTGGCCGCGCGAGCACACTCCCTGCTGTCGTGGCCTACCATTGCTTGGGCAAGCATGGTAGTGGACTCGGACTGAACTGGCTTGCCCGGTCAATGGTGGTGGCAGCAAGCACCACCGCCCCACGGTGGCTGCCGTGGTGGTTGTCGGAAATGACCCACAACATGAGCGAAAAAATATGGGCAATTGCGTGCGCCAAAGACCTTATAGGATGCCTACGATGTGTCCCTCCCGCAAACGGAATTGATTTGCCGGGTTAATGGTGGTGGCAGGCCGCACCACCACCCCACGGTGGTTGTCGCGGTGGTCACCAGATGGCAGCCAAAAAAATTGTAGCAAAAAATGTGGGCAATCGTGTGTGCCAAATTGATAACAATGTGCGGCCGATGACTGTATAGGAGGCCTACGTGGGGCTGATCTTCATGCTTGGGAGTGAGTCAATGGTTTCTTTAGAGATGGCACATGTTAGGCACCAGTGTGCTGAAAGGTGCTATTGCGTGAGGGACTTTTGGAACAACCTCTGTATGTTGTGTTGCCCTTCCCCCCCCCCCCGTCCCTCCCACGAATATAGTTAGGACAGAGCTCCATGCTTGGGGGCGTCGAAGCAACTCATGTGCGCACGACGGGCTAGCTCGTAATAGTACAGGAGGAGTGGAGGCAAACCCGGGCATGGTGTGATGCCCTTAGTATAGTTGAGCCAACGCAATTAGGACTGAGCCCCATGCTCGGGGGCGTCGAAGCTACTCATGTGCGCACGACGGGCTAGCCCGTAATAGTACAGGAGGAGTGGAGGCAAGCCCGGGCATGGTGTGATGCCCTTTGTGCGCTGGTGATGATGCTTGTTGTGGGCCGGACTTCATGCTTGGGAGTGAGCCAAAGGTTTCTTTAGCGGTGGCACATGTGAGGCACTCTTGTGCTGTCTGGTGCTGTCGTGCGAGAGACTTTTGGAACAACCTTTGTATGCTGCGAGGGCCCTTGTCCCTTGTCCCTCCCTCGGACACGGTTAGGACAGAGCCCCATGCTTGGGGGCGCCGAAGCGACTCATGTGCGCACGACGGGCTAGCCCGTAATAGTACAGGAGGAGTGGAGGCAAACCCGGGCATGGTGTGATGCCCTTAGTATAGTTGAGCCAACGCAATTAGGACTGAGCCCCATGCTCGGGGGCGTCGAAGCTACTCATGTGCGCACGACGGGCTAGCCCGTAATAGTACAGGAGGAGTGGAGGCAAGCCCGGGCATGGTGTGATGCCCTTTGTGCGCTGGTGATGATGCTGGTTGTGGGCCGGACTTCATGCTTGGGAGTGAGCCAAAGGTTTCTTTAGCGGTGGCACATGTGAGGCACTCTTGTGCTGTCTGGTGCTGTCGTGCGAGAGACTTTTGGAACAACCTTTGTATGCTGCGAGGCCCTTGTCCCTTGTCCCTCCCTCGGACACGGTTAGGACAGAGCCCCATGCTTGGGGGCGCCGAAGCGACTCATGTGCGCACGACGGGCTAGCCCGTAATAGTACAGGAGGAGTGGAGGCAAACCCGGGCATGGTGTGATGCCCTTAGTATAGTTGAGCCAATGCAATTAGGACAGAGCCCCATGCTTGGGGGCGTCGAAGCTACTCATGTGCGCACGACGGGCTACCCCGTAATAGTACAGGAGGAGTGGAGGCAAGCCCGGGCATGGTGTGATGCCCTTTGTGCGCTGGTGATGATGCTGGTTGTGGGGCCGGACTTTATGCCTGGGAGTGAGCCAAAGGTTTCTTTAGCGGTGGCACATATGAGGCACTCTTGTGCTGTCTGGTGCTGTCGTGCGAGAGACTTTTGGAACAACCTTTGTATGCTGCGAGGCCCTTGTCCCTTGTCCCTCCCTCGGACACGGTTAGGACAGAGCCCCATGCTTGGGGGCCCCGAAGCGACTCATGTGCGCACGACGGGCTAGCCCGTAATAGTACAGGAGGAGTGGGGGCAAACCCGGGCATGGTGTGATGCCCTTAGTATAGTTGAGCCAATGCAATTAGGACAGTGCCCCATGCTTGGGGGCGTCGAAGCTACTCATGTGCGCACGACGGGCTAGCCCGTAATAGTACAGGAGGAGTGGAGGCAAGCCCGGGCATGGTGTGATGCCCTTTGTGCGCTGGTGATG
>JALCZK010000212.1:47500-50000 GCA_023935145.1 Bretschneidera sinensis | reverse complement strand
ACTATGCGCACATTGCACGCACACTGAGCGCACACTGCGCGCACAGCCCGCACACAGCACGAACACTGCGCGCACAGCCCGCACACAGCAAGCACACTGTGCCGCACGCAGCGCGCACATTGCACGCACACTGCGCGCACAGCCCGCACACTATGCGCACACTGCACGCACCCTGCGCGCACACTGCGCGCACAGCCCGCCCACAGCACGCACACTGCACGCACACTGCGTGCACAGCCCGCACACAGCACGCACACTGTGCGCACACTGCACGCACACTGCGCGCACACTGCGTGCACAGTCCGCACATAGCACGCACACTGCACGCACACTGCGCGCACAGCCCGCACACAGCAAGCACACTGTGCGCACGCAGCGCGCACATTGCACGCACACTGCGCGCACAGCCCGCACACTATGCGCGCACTGCACGCACACTGCGCGCACACTGCGCGCACAGCCCGCACACAGCACGCACACTGTGCGCACATTGCACGCACAATGCGCGCACACCATTCGCACATCCCCCACACAGCTCGCACACAGCAAGCACACTGTGCGCACGCAGCGCGCACATTGCACGCACACTGCGCGCACAGCCCGCACACTATGCGCACACTGCACGCACACTGCGCGCACACTGCGCGCACACTGCGCGCACACTGCGCGCACACTGCGCGCACACTGCGCGCACAGCCCGCACACAGCACGCACACTGCACGCACACTGCGTGCACAGTCCGCACATAGCACGCACACTGCGCGCACAGCCCGCACACAGCAAGCACACTGTGCGCACGCAGCGCGCACATTGCACGCACACTGCGCGCACAGCCCGCACACTATGCGCACACTGCACGCACACTGCGCGCACACTGCGCGCACACTGCGCGCACAGCCCGCACACTGCACGCACACTGCGCGCACAGCCCGCACACAGCACGCACACTGTGCGCACACTGCACGCACACTGCACGCACACTGCGCGCACAGCCCGCACACAGCAAGCACACTGTGCGCACGCAGCGCGCACATTGCACGCACACTGCGCGCACAGCCCGCACACTATGCGCACACTGCACGCACACTGCGCGCACACTGCGCGCGCACAGCCCGCACACAGCACGCACACTGTGCGCACATTGCACGCACACTGTGCGCACATTGCACGCACACTGCGCGCACACCATTCGCACATCCCCCACACCGCGCGCACACAGCATGCACACTGTGCGCACCGCGCGCACTCTGTGCGCACACTGCGCGCAACCTGAGGTTTTTTTGCGGGCACACTGGGCACAGCCGGCGCAATCTTGGCACAAACTGTGCGCACAGCCCGCACAAGTGTGCGTAGAAACCTAAAAAATAAAAAAACAATGAACTTCCAGACCTTAATATGCTCTCAAAAAATTCATAATGGAAGATTCGGTTTTTCTTGAATTGTTTACAAAATTTCATGTCAAAATTCCAAATATTTAATTTTTTATGATTTATTGAATTTTTAATATTCAAAAAATAAAAAATAATAGTTCTGATGCTCAAATATTTTTTATAATTTTTCTCATGGAAGATTACATTTTTCGTATCCTATGTACAAAAAATCGTGACAAAATACTTTGAATTGGATTTTTTAGGCCTAGGGTGATGGCTCAGACATTGTGATGTTTCCTCCTGCCAGACCCCTAAATTAGTTAAGACTCTTTAGGGGGGGGCTGTCAGACCACTTTTGGCTGGCACCTGGCTTGGCCGCGCGAGCACACTCCCTGCTGTCGTGGCCTACCATTGCTTGGGCAAGCATGGTAGTGGACTCGGACTGAACTGGCTTGCCCGGTCAATGGTGGTGGCAGCAAGCACCACCGCCCCACGGTGGCTGCCGTGGTGGTTGTCGGAAATGACCCACAACATGAGCGAAAAAATATGGGCAATCGCGTGCGCCAAAGACCTTATAGGATGCCTACGATGTGTCCCTCCCGCAAACGGAATTGATTTGCCGGGTTAATGGTGGTGGCAGGCCGCACCACCACCCCACGGTGGTTGTCGCGGTGGTCACCAGATGGCAGCCAAAAAAATTGTAGCAAAAAATGGGGGCAATCGTGTGTGCCAAATTGATAACAATGTGCGGCCGATGACTGTATAGGAGGCCTACGTGGGGCTGATCTTCATGCTTGGGAGTGAGTCAATGGTTTCTTTAGAGATGGCACATGTTAGGCACCAGTGTGCTGAAAGGTGCTATTGCGTGAGGGACTTTTGGAACAACCTCTGTATGTTGTGTTGCCCTTCCCCCCCCCCCCCCCCGGTCCCTCCCACGAATATAGTTAGGACAGAGCTCCATGCTTGGGGGCGTCGAAGCAACTCATGTGCGCACGACGGGCTAGCTCGTAATAGTACAGGAGGAGTGGAGGCAAACCCGGGCATGGTGTGATGCCCTTAGTATAGTTGAGCCAACGCAATTAGGACTGAGCCCCATGCTCGGGGGCGTCGAAGCTACTCATGTGCGCACG
>JALCZK010000212.1:32500-37500 GCA_023935145.1 Bretschneidera sinensis | reverse complement strand
TGCGCGCACAGCCCGCACACAGCAAGCACATTGTGCGCACACAGGGCGCACATTGCACGCACACTGTGCTCACAGCCCAGACACAGCACGCACATTGCACGCACACTGCACGCACAGCCCTCACACAGCGCGCACACTGCGCGCACACTGCGCGCACAGCCCGCACACAGCACGCACACTGCACGCACACAGCACGCTCACTGCGCGCACATTGCCCGCACACTTCTCGCACAGCACGCACACTGTGCGCACACTGCACGCACACTGCGCGCACACTGTGCGCACACTGCACGCACACTGTACGCACAGCCCGCACATAGCACGCACACAGCCCGCACACAGCACGCACACTGTGCGCGCACAGCCCGCACACAGCAAGCACATTGTGCGCACACAGGGCGCACATTGCACGCACACTGTGCTCACAGCACAGACACAGCACGCACATTGCACGCACACTGCACGCACAGCCCTCACACAGCGCGCACACTGCGCGCACACTGCGCGCACAGCCCGCACACAGCACGCACACTGCACGCACACTGCGCGCACAGCCCGCGCACAGCGCGCACATTGCACGCACACTGCGCGCACATTGCCCGCACATTGCGCGCACACTGCGCGGACAGCCCGCACACAGCTCGCACACTGTGCGCACACTGCACGCACACGGCGCGCACACTGCGCGCACATCCCGCACATAGCACGCACACTGCACGCACACTGCACACACACTGCGCGGACAGCCCGCACACAGCAAGCACACTGTGCGCACATTGCACGCACACTGCGCGCACATTGCCCGCACATTGCGCGCACACTGCGTACACATTGCCCGCACATTGCGCGCACACAGCGCGCACAGCCCGCACACAGTACGCACACTGCCCGCACACTGGACGCACACTGCGCGCACAGCCCGCACACAGCACGCACACTGTGCGCACACTGCACGCACACTGCGCGCACACGGCGTGCAAAGTCCGCACATAGCACGCACACTGCGCGCACAGCCCGCACACAGCAAGCACACTATGCGCACACTGCACGCACACTGCGCGCACACTGCGCGCACAGCCCGCACACAGCACGCACACTGCACGCACACTGCGCGCACAGCCCGCACACAGCACGCACACTGTGCGCACCCAGCGCGCACATTGCACGCACACTGCGCGCACAGCCCGCACACTATGCGCACACTGCACGCACACTGCGCGCACAGCCCGCACACAGCACGCACACTGTGCGCACATTGCACGCACACTGCGCGCACACCATTCGCACATCCCCCACACAGCCCGCACACAGCAAGCACACTGTGCGCACGCAGCGCGCACATTGCACGCACACTGCGCGCACAGCCCGCACACTATGCGCACATTGCACGCACACTGAGCGCACACTGCGCGCACAGCCCGCACACAGCACGAACACTGCGCGCACAGCCCGCACACAGCAAGCACACTGTGCGCACGCAGCGCGCACATTGCACGCACACTGCGCGCACAGCCCGCACACTATGCGCACACTGCACGCACCCTGCGCGCACACTGCGCGCACAGCCCGCCCACAGCACGCACACTGCACGCACACTGCGTGCACAGCCCGCACACAGCACGCACACTGTGCGCACACTGCACGCACACTGCGCGCACACTGCGTGCACAGTCCGCACATAGCACGCACACTGCACGCACACTGCGCGCACAGCCCGCACACAGCAAGCACACTGTGCGCACGCAGCGCGCACATTGCACGCACACTGCGCGCACAGCCCGCACACTATGCGCGCACTGCACGCACACTGCGCGCACACTGCGCGCACAGCCCGCACACAGCACGCACACTGTGCGCACATTGCACGCACAATGCGCGCACACCATTCGCACATCCCCCACACAGCTCGCACACAGCAAGCACACTGTGCGCACGCAGCGCGCACATTGCACGCACACTGCGCGCACAGCCCGCACACTATGCGCACACTGCACGCACACTGCGCGCACACTGCGCGCACACTGCGCGCACACTGCGCGCACACTGCGCGCACACTGCGCGCACAGCCCGCACACAGCACGCACACTGCACGCACACTGCGTGCACAGTCCGCACATAGCACGCACACTGCGCGCACAGCCCGCACACAGCAAGCACACTGTGCGCACGCAGCGCGCACATTGCACGCACACTGCGCGCACAGCCCGCACACTATGCGCACACTGCACGCACACTGCGCGCACACTGCGCGCACACTGCGCGCACAGCCCGCACACTGCACGCACACTGCGCGCACAGCCCGCACACAGCACGCACACTGTGCGCACACTGCACGCACACTGCACGCACACTGCGCGCACAGCCCGCACACAGCAAGCACACTGTGCGCACGCAGCGCGCACATTGCACGCACACTGCGCGCACAGCCCGCACACTATGCGCACACTGCACGCACACTGCGCGCACACTGCGCGCGCACAGCCCGCACACAGCACGCACACTGTGCGCACATTGCACGCACACTGTGCGCACATTGCACGCACACTGCGCGCACACCATTCGCACATCCCCCACACCGCGCGCACACAGCATGCACACTGTGCGCACCGCGCGCACTCTGTGCGCACACTGCGCGCAACCTGAGGTTTTTTTGCGGGCACACTGGGCACAGCCGGCGCAATCTTGGCACAAACTGTGCGCACAGCCCGCACAAGTGTGCGTAGAAACCTAAAAAATAAAAAAACAATGAACTTCCAGACCTTAATATGCTCTCAAAAAATTCATAATGGAAGATTCGGTTTTTCTTGAATTGTTTACAAAATTTCATGTCAAAATTCCAAATATTTAATTTTTTATGATTTATTGAATTTTTAATATTCAAAAAATAAAAAATAATAGTTCTGATGCTCAAATATTTTTTATAATTTTTCTCATGGAAGATTACATTTTTCGTATCCTATGTACAAAAAATCGTGACAAAATACTTTGAATTGGATTTTTTAGGCCTAGGGTGATGGCTCAGACATTGTGATGTTTCCTCCTGCCAGACCCCTAAATTAGTTAAGACTCTTTAGGGGGGGGCTGTCAGACCACTTTTGGCTGGCACCTGGCTTGGCCGCGCGAGCACACTCCCTGCTGTCGTGGCCTACCATTGCTTGGGCAAGCATGGTAGTGGACTCGGACTGAACTGGCTTGCCCGGTCAATGGTGGTGGCAGCAAGCACCACCGCCCCACGGTGGCTGCCGTGGTGGTTGTCGGAAATGACCCACAACATGAGCGAAAAAATATGGGCAATCGCGTGCGCCAAAGACCTTATAGGATGCCTACGATGTGTCCCTCCCGCAAACGGAATTGATTTGCCGGGTTAATGGTGGTGGCAGGCCGCACCACCACCCCACGGTGGTTGTCGCGGTGGTCACCAGATGGCAGCCAAAAAAATTGTAGCAAAAAATGGGGGCAATCGTGTGTGCCAAATTGATAACAATGTGCGGCCGATGACTGTATAGGAGGCCTACGTGGGGCTGATCTTCATGCTTGGGAGTGAGTCAATGGTTTCTTTAGAGATGGCACATGTTAGGCACCAGTGTGCTGAAAGGTGCTATTGCGTGAGGGACTTTTGGAACAACCTCTGTATGTTGTGTTGCCCTTCCCCCCCCCCCCCCCCGGTCCCTCCCACGAATATAGTTAGGACAGAGCTCCATGCTTGGGGGCGTCGAAGCAACTCATGTGCGCACGACGGGCTAGCTCGTAATAGTACAGGAGGAGTGGAGGCAAACCCGGGCATGGTGTGATGCCCTTAGTATAGTTGAGCCAACGCAATTAGGACTGAGCCCCATGCTCGGGGGCGTCGAAGCTACTCATGTGCGCACGACGGGCTAGCCCGTAATAGTACAGGAGGAGTGGAGGCAAGCCCGGGCATGGTGTGATGCCCTTTGTGCGCTGGTGATGATGCTTGTTGTGGGCCGGACTTCATGCTTGGGAGTGAGCCAAAGGTTTCTTTAGCGGTGGCACATGTGAGGCACTCTTGTGCTGTCTGGTGCTGTCGTGCGAGAGACTTTTGGAACAACCTTTGTATGCTGCGAGGCCCTTGTCCCTTGTCCCTCCCTCGGACACGGTTAGGACAGAGCCCCATGCTTGGGGGCGCCGAAGCGACTCATGTGCGCATGACGGGCTAGCCCGTAATAGTACAGGAGGAGTGGAGGCAAACCCGGGCATGGTGTGATGCCCTTAGTATAGTTGAGCCAACGCAATTAGGACTGAGCCCCATGCTCGGGGGCGTCGAAGCTACTCATGTGCGCACGACGGGCTAGCCCGTAATAGTACAGGAGGAGTGGAGGCAAGCCCGGGCATGGTGTGATGCCCTTTGTGCGCTGGTGATGATGCTGGTTGTGGGCCGGACTTCATGCTTGGGAGTGAGCCAAAGGTTTCTTTAGCGGTGGCACATGTGAGGCACTCTTGTGCTGTCTGGTGCTGTCGTGCGAGAGACTTTTGGAACAACCTTTGTATGCTGCGAGGCCCTTGTCCCTTGTCCCTCCCTCGGACACGGTTAGGACAGAGCCCCATGCTTGGGGGCGCCGAAGCGACTCATGTGCGCACGACGGGCTAGCCCGTAATAGTACAGGAGGAGTGGAGGCAAACCCGGGCATGGTGTGATGCCCTTAGTATAGTTGAGCCAACGCAATTAGGACTGAGCCCCATGCTCGGGGGCGTCGAAGCTACTCATGTGCGCACGACGGGCTAGCCCGTAATAGTACAGGAGGAGTGGAGGCAAGCCCGGGCATGGTGTGATGCCCTTTGTGCGCTGGTGATGATGCTGGTTGTGGGCCGGACTTCATGCTTGGGAGTGAGCCAAAGGTTTCTTTAGCGGTGGCACATGTGAGGCACTCTTGTGCTGTCTGGTGCTGTCGTGCGAGAGACTTTTGGAACAACCTTTGTATGCTGCGAGGCCCTTGTCCCTTGTCCCTCCCTCGGACACGGTTAGGACAGAGCCCCATGCTTGG